>MINK01173684.1:0-23786 GCA_001735545.1 Phormia regina
CAAAAATGTGTTTTTATTTTCTTTTGGCAACAACAAAATGTATTTGATTACATGTATTTTGTTGTTACATGAGTTAGGTCTTGACAACCGACTTAGGTTTTTGACAATTAGTTTCGTCTCTTGTTACTCTTTGGTTTCGCCTGTACACCTGATGGCATTGATGAGAGAAGTGTATGCAAATAAAAAAAATCCTTTTTCATCCAATAAAAGGTAACGAATCGAGTGTTTGACTTATTAATATTTCTTAACATTAGTTTGCAATTTCCAGCTTCCCTAAAGTATTGTTTAAAGTCAACATAGAAATTAATAGTAAAGAAAATTTAATACACCTGGGGCGCTTCGCTGCCCTATAAATTTGAATTAAGATAATATAAAGTTATTACTTGCAATAAAAATTTATTTCCTTACAGTTTGTTTGTTTGTTTTTATAAAAATTGCAATAATGAGACAATATTTTGAATGTGATAGTTGTATATATATATATGTAAATAAATTAACACGTTTATTTGAATTCATGTGAGTTGTGGTATATGTATTAGAATTATTATAACTTTTTAAATACTAAACGGATTTTAATAAATTCTATATTCTGCACATCTATGAAGAAATATCTTTATAGTGGTATATTTTTTATTAAAATCGGTTGTTTAGTATGAGCTTAAAAGGGATTACGAATAATATGTTTGCCTATAAATTATATAGATATACGTCTGCAAAATAAATCAACATTTTGTACAAAAATATATAAAGATTAAGATTAAACGGACATATGTCATGGCGAATAAATAAAATAACGTTTATCTTATGTTTATCTCTCCTGTTTAAATAAAATTTTATAAAAATTTAAAACGTTCTTGTTATTTGGTTATTATAACATTTCTACTATTAAAAATGAAATAAGCTTAAAAATGTATAGATTGTATATTTATTTTTATTTAAATATACAATTTTTGTTAATTATTCAAATTACAGATTTTTATCCAAAATTCACGTTTTTCATAATTGCTTACAAAAAAAAAAATCGGAAAATACCGATAAACTTTAAAATATTTTTGGAGAGAGAGAACTGGAACTACTTTGTTTTCTATATCATGATTAGTGTTCTATCATCGGGGTTAAAATTTGTTGGTAAAATTTTTTACATATGATTTTTAAAAGTAATAAATTAAATTGAATATTTATTGAATAAGAAAAAATTACTAACAATTTATAGAAATATATATTTGAGCAATTAAATAAAAATCATTAAAAGTTGAGCAAAACAAAAATAATCATTATTTGTTCAGTTTTCATAAAAATTGTAATTATTTTCCATTTTTAGGTTATTCGTCGTGGTAAAAATATACTGCCAACAGTTGCTCGTTTGTGTCTTATAGCCACCTTTTTTGAAGATGGTCTACGTATGTACTTCCAGTGGAACGAACAACGTGAATATATGGATATGAGCTGGGGTTGTGGTAAATTCTTGGCAACCGTATTTGTTTTAGTAAATTTAATTGGACAACTTGGAGGCTGTGGAATGGTCATTGCTAGATTTAAAGTTGACATTGCCGTTGGTATTCTATTTTTCATTGTTGTATTGCAGGTAATTATAAAATATATTTTTCGCATAGATTTAATTTATATCGGGCATAGTTTTTTTTAATGAAAACCTATGTAAGAATTCAAAATTAATAAAAATAAATATTATTAAAAGAAAACTTGTCCCACCTAAACTCAGTAAAATTTTGTAAATTAAAGCTGATTTTTTTTATACCTTTTTTTAGACAATTGCCTATTCAATATTGTGGGATATACAATTTTTATTACGTAATTTAGCCCTTATCGGTGCATTGTTACTGGTATTGGCAGAATCGCGAGTTGAAGGACGTAGTCTATTTGCTGGTGTACCCTCATTGGGAGACAATAAACCCAAAAATGTTATGCAACTCGCTGGACGTATTTTGCTAGCATTCATGTTTATTACATTAATTCGTTTCGAATTGAGCTTCTTGCAGGTGAGTTTATATACATATTAATATTATTTTAACATTTAAATTATTTGAATAATTCTAATTAAATAAACATTTATTTTTGTAGATTCTTCAAGATATTGTTGGATCAATTTTAATGGTTTTAGTGACAATTGGTTACAAAACTAAATTGTCTGCTTTGATTTTGGTTGCTCTATTGACTGTTTTGAACTTATATCATAACGCGTGGTGGACCATTCCATCTTATAAGCCCCTCAGAGATTTTCTTAAATATGACTTTTTTCAAGTAAGCATTTTTCTTGTAATATGATCAAAACATATTTGTTTTAAATTTGCCATAATTTATTTAATTCTTTATAGACTCTATCCGTTATTGGCGGTTTATTAATGATTGTTTCCTTGGGACCCGGTGGTGTATCTATGGATGAACACAAGAAAAAATGGTAGATGTGACAGAAAGAAGTTTTTTGTTACTTCGATTTACTGTTCGCACCATCAACAAAACATAAGAAAAAACATAAAAACGAAAAAAGTCTTATACATACAACAAAATCACTCCACTTTTTATTTTAATTGTATTTTATTTTTTGTTTCGTCATTATGTCTTTAAATTAGTCGAAAGAAACATTTTAAACTTTTTTTATAAAATACAAAAAAATATTAACCATAAAATGGCTTAAAAAAAATTAAATAATAAAAAAATAGTAAACTTAAAAAATTCAATGTTTTGGTATGAAATCCGCTTTTTTATATATTTGTAATTTTAATTTGCTCATATTTTTATAAACAATAACTTAAATGTTTCAGGTCTTTAAGGTATTTCTGTTTTCAAGAAAAAGATTTTTTTAATATTGATATTTTTATCTGTTAGTTTCTTCCAATTAAGGCAATTTTCTTGTGTTATGTTTTTTTATTTATTAGTATGTATATTCCTATTGTAATTTTAAGTAAAAAATACAACAAACAAATTAAAAAAAAAAATTTTGTAATGCCATCAGGACTTGAATTATATAAAGAGATTTTTTTAATATATGCTCTATATAAAAACAGTTTAAAACAAGGATTGCATATTAAAAAAAAATTAAATAGACTCGTTCAAGATGAGATGTGTTTTACTAAGATGAATTATGTTATACGTGCTGTAAATAGTTTGAAATATTTCTATATACCGAATTGAGTAAGTATGATGCTTAAAATATTTATGTTTTAGTAATAAAAAAAATCTCTCAGGAACGGAGCAATAATTATATTTTCAATTTTCTTGAGGCCTTCACAAAAGTATTTTTTAAAGATAGTAAGTTATTTATTATCTGAAAATTCTGAATTTATCAAACCTTTTTCAATAACTTCCAATCCAACTAGTTTGAAATTACAAAAAGATCCATTTCGTTTTTAAATAAAAATTTCCGTATCATGAACTTTTTCTAAATATAAATTTAGATTAATTTTCGAACTAAATCTTGTTATATAAAAAAATTTTTCTCCTTAGTAAGTCAAATCTTCCAAAAGTATTATTAAAAGGCAAACATAATTTATGATGGATTACTAATCAATAGAAGTAGATATTAACCTCTAATTGTCTGTTCCCAACCGTGACTTGTTTCATGGTTCATACATCCTATCCATCTTCATTCCACTAGCATAATTTTTTAATTCTTATTATGTTATTACAATATGTGACGATTTGATTGACATCGCGTGGGTGTGAAATTATTTGTGAATGTTCTTTGATTCAAATCGTTTTTTATTTTTTCATTCCAATTAGTAACGTCGGCCATTAACGAAGAAAGTTGATATAAAAAATATTTTTAGATTCTAAACAACTATTCGGAATATATAAAGGAAAATTTAGACCGACTATGCGAATCAGGCCAATAATAATTTCAGATTTATTTGCAAAATATTTTGACTCTGTCCCACTGTATGTTATCAAAATGGTTTGAGTCATCACTAAATTAAATAGACAAAAAGATATAAATTATTTTTCCCATTTTAAATAATTATAGATGTATAATTGTCGAATGCAACATGCTTATCTAGTAAATACATCAAGTAAATTAAGTTTCTCTTATATAGGATAATACATTTCATGTTAGCTTTATTAAACTTTATTCATTAATAAGACTTCAATTTAAAACTCTCTATCGAGTGCTTTTTATTTATGGATTTTCTTGAAGATGTGATTTTGTATTAATAATTAAATCTAAACATTAACTTGAATGCAACGACAATTTGCTGTTGTTTTTAAATGTTTTCGAATTTTTAATTCGTTATTTCTATTTTCTTAAAAGTCGTTTTGCAGCCTAGGGCTTGCAGCAGTAATGTGGGATGTTTAATCCAAAGCGGCAGCACCAGAGATGATTTCAATCAACTCACGAGTAATGACAGCCTGTCTGGTACGGTTGAATGTCAATGTCAATTTTTCAATCATTTCACCGGCATTCTTGGATGCGTTGTCCATGGCAGTCATACGGGAAGATTGTTCGGAGCAAGCACCCTCTTTTAAGGTGTAGAAAATGAGAGAAGCCAATGAGTATTCCAAGTAGCTTTGAATGACACCAGCGTCCAAAGAATCGTAAACTGCTAATTTATCGGACTTTTCTACTACTGGAGCGCCGAAAATTGGCAATTGGGAACATTGGTATGATACGACCGACTTGAAACGATTGAAGACAATTTGTCCTTCAGTGAAATCGTAACCGCAATTGAGAACTGCATGAGCAATGATGGAGGCATCCAAGAAGGTAGGAGGCAAACGACCAATTTCGTTAACAACCATCAATATGTTTTTGCCGTACAGGCGGGACAAAATACCACGAGACTTGTCGCCAACGCAGATAATCTTAATGTTGGATTCATCCTTGGCCATTTCATTGCGGATGTAACGGGCTACACCAGTGTGGACAGCACCGCACAAACCACGATCAGAGGTCATGGCGATCATCAACTTTTTGGGTTCAGCCTTCTCGTCGGGCTTGATTTCAGTCTTCTCGAAGAACTGTTGAGCACCGATACCATAGGGGCGAGCAGCTTTCAACTCACGTTCAGCACGAGAGTATTTGGCAGCTGACACCATCTTCATGGATTGCGTAATTTTCTGAATGTTCTTTACAGACTTTAGACGAATGGAAATAGCCTTAAGTGTAGCCATACCACGTTGTTGTTGGGCCTGTAAAGAAGCCTCTACGGCCATGGGGACCAAAATGGCTGAAGCACGTTGCATAAACATATTGATTGATTGCTCAAGAGTTCCGTGCAATTATCTAGAAATGCAATAAAATAAATTTAAGAATCTGATTAAAATTTTCACTCAATTTAAAAAAAATGATTATGCAAAAGCAACACAAGAAATTTTTACCAGAATTTTTCACGACACGACTGAAACAGTGACAGAGGTAGGTCCTCTTATGTAAGTGTGAATAGAATTGCCAGATTTAAAATACACAATACATAATATAATTTGCAAAAACAACATAAACGTCAAAAGCCGGTTGATTATACAATAAAATTAATGTTTTTAAAGAAAATTGAAGAATATTTATGAACTATCATTGTTTAATTACTTAAAACTTTATTATTTATCATAATTTTATTTAATTTACCTTAATTTTCCAGAGATATAAAATTTGCGCGAGCTCTTGTTTATTTCTTATTGGCAACTATTAATTTTTGGCTGACAGGCTGACAGTTGGATTAACGGCAGGTTCTCAAAATCGACTTTGGAGTAATCGAGCAATCGACTTTTGTTGCACATAGTCGAAGTCGACTTTAAAACTTGATTTCATATTATTATGTACTAGGATTTATCAAATTGACTTTCGAATAATCGAACAATCGACTTTTTGTTGGAAAAAGTGGATAAGTCGAAATCGATTATTGGGTTTGAAAATTGTCGAGAAATCGACTTTCTTGTTGCCAGATAGTCGAAAAGTCGATAATAGTTCAAAATAGTAAAAAAAAATCGAAAAGTCGGACAAAATTGAAAATAGTCGGAAAAAATCGAAAAGTCGGAAATCATCGAAATAGTAGAAAAAATCGAAAAAGTCGAAAATAGTCGGAAAAAATCACAATCAAGATGGCGTCTTTTACCAAGCTTTATCAAGACAAAGTTGTCAGAGCTCAAGCACTGACAATTTTCTTTTAACGCTGCAATAATACTGACAAATTCAGTGTACATTAGACAAATCTTTATCACTATAATTTTTTGACGTATGTCTTGATAAAAAATAGTTTAATGTAGACTCAAAGTAATCTGCACATCAAACACGTTAAGGCGAATTTAATAAGGCGTCTTTACGTAAGTTTTTTTTTTTTGATCGTTGATGTTAAAGTAAAAAAAAGTCGAAAAAAATCAAAATTAAAAAAGTAGAAATATTTACTATTTAAAAAGTCGAACATCAACTTTCATGTTTATGTAAAAAATAATAGTTTGAATGTGACTTTTGATAGCTTTTCAATTGTGAGAAAAACTAAATATTTTAAATTTACAAAAAATTTGTCTATTTAATTGATGTAAGTTTATACTTCTAACTAATTGCATATTTGACTAATTTGTTATACAAATTTATAGAACTTATATAAAATTGAATACATTTTTACATTGATATTATTAGGAAATTTAGAGTTGCGATACATTGTTGATATAATATTTAACATTAATACTAACATCATGTTACTGTTAAATGTAGATCGTTCAATTTGATGTTAATGTATATTTTTCGATGTTTAAACACGGTTGTTAAAGCAAATGCTAAAAGAACCATCTTTAAACATCGAAAAATTAATATTAACATCAAATTGAACTATCTAAATTTATCATTAATATGATGATAGTATTAATGTTAAATATTTCATGTTACGTGAAGACGACTAGTTAAGCCGGCAAACAGCCAATTTTTTGATAAAACGCCGCCGCTAAAATTGTTCGGCGCAGGTCTTTTATTCTCGGTTTGTTTTATTTTTGGGTGTTTACATTATTCCATCATTATTATTTAAATTTATTTGGTAATTCTTTTTGTTGAATTAAGTGGAAAAAATGAGCAATCCTCAGGACGAGTTATGTCCTCCACCTTCAGAAGATGATGAATTAACTCTGCCCCGTGCCAGTATCAATAAAATTATCAAGGAGTTGGTTCCATCCGTGCGAGTGGCCAATGAAAGTCGTGAATTACTACTTAATTGTTGTTCAGAATTTATTCATCTTATAAGCTCGGAAGCAAATGAAGTATGTAATATGCGTAATAAGAAGACCATTAATGCCGAACATGTACTAGAGGCTTTAGATCGTCTAGGTTTTCGGGACTACAAACAAGAAGCAGAAGCTGTACTTAACGATTGTAAAGAAGTAGCTGCAAAAAGGCGCAGACAAAGTACACGTTTGGAAAATTTAGGCATTCCAGAGGAAGAATTGTTGAGACAGCAACAAGAATTGTTTGAAAAAGCCCGCGAAGAACAAGCCCAAGAAGAGCAACAGCAGTGGATTAACATGCAGGCATCAGCAATACAACCGAGTGCCAGACAAACGCGTGCGGCAGGCGTTGAGGATGATGACGAAGACGATGATGACTATTAACAATAATTTTTACAAATAGGAGTATATAAGAAATTAATTTTAAGATAATTAGATAAATATTATAATTATTTTTGAATTGAAATAATTTATTTTCCAGAAGCTCGAGTACCATATTCGATTACCAAAAAATAAAAAAATTTTGTATATAAAATTATCAAGCAAGTTGTTTAAGCATTACAGTTTTATTCTAAATTAGATTTGGGACGTAAAATGTATATAGTCCAACATTTCAGTATGTTCACCTGCTGGATCTTTAGGAATTTTTACAGTGGTCATAATTACCCTTATATATGTATTAAAAATTCTATATTTATTTCATGTTGTATTTTCTTTATTAAAATTTAAAAAATCAGTTCAGTCTATGTATAATATATGTAGATATAGAATTATGTTTTTCGCTGGGTCTTATTTTGTAATATATGAATATCAAAAGTTTTGAAAAAGGGACAATAGTGTTGTCTAGTTTACTACAAAGCAGCAATTATATATAGTTAAGCAGCCATTTTTTGTTTACCAATTATTAAGAAAATCAAATCCTTTGCGTATGTTGGAATCACTATCAAGTAAATGAACGTCTTCTGCTTCTAAAGTCTTTTCATCATCATCTGATGTAGCTGCCGAAGAGCAAGAAGCAGTAGCTAGATCACTTTGACCACAATGCTGCAACAAATTAGAACTTTCCTCAGCACTGTTGTAAGCGTCGGAGAAAACAGCATAGTTAACTCCTATTTTTGGTGTTGCATTAATTTGAGTTGAATTTATATAATTTTGAAGTAATGATGATTTTGTATTTTTTAAATTTGATGATGAATTGTTATCCTTATTTTCTAATTTATAGGAAGTATCGGGAGATTTTATTATTTTGCGATTTGCTGAAATACTACTAGGTTTAATAGAAATATAAGATGAAGATGATTTTTGTAAATCTTGAGATTTCTTTTCATTAAGATTCATTTTTAACTGATGTTGCAAACGATGATAATTTTCCAAAGCTTTTTTGGACTCCTCATCTTCAGGTGTATAATCTTCTTTTGGTTTCAGAACTGTAGTCTTTGATTGAGCTGCCACAATCTTACTGGGAACTATTGCTTTACGAGCTGCTCTTGATTCCGTTATAGGTTGCAAAACAAACAAATTAATCTGAGATTTTGTTCTATAACAAAATGGACGTGAATGTTCATCGCGAAAACATCCTAAGGCATCGTCTTGTATAACTTTAAGTGCCACTTTCTGCATTCCGAATGTATGCAAATTACGCCCATCATACGAATAAAAATTCTTCATACCATGTTGGTTGAATTTTCCACCATATTGTTTTAAAGCTGTAACTTTTTTCGTATCTCCTTCTTCACTATTCTTATTTGCACCCACATCCTTTAATACAATAGCAGTTAATGAATCCGTAGATGATTGATAACTATTACCAGAGGAATTAGAAGGTGTGGGTGTTAAAAAATTATCGAAATAACGTAAGGAAATTTCCGGCTTTATTAAAGTATCATTGATTATATCGTTTTGTTCATGATAATCTAAAGTGTCCCATAGTTGCCCATAATTTGCTTTGGTATCATTTATATCGTAGGCTATACGTTTAGCAATCGGATTCAATTGGGCGAAATACTCTTCAATTGCATCCAAGGAGAAAGAACTTAGACGACGATGATGCTGAATAGGATCATGGTAACCTGGCATACTAATTTCTATATAGTATATGTTGTCGAAATAAATTTGAAGAAAACTTTATAGTTTAGGACTTAAATCCAGTAGAAAAATTATTTTTCTTAACAATTATTAATTTTTTTCCTTTTCTACTCGGAAAAACTTTTTCCAAAAACAAAATGAGTTTTTATTGTCTTCAACAAAAAATGCTGCCAGATGTATAAATAGTGGTTTATAGAAAAAACGCCAATTACATTTCTTATAAAAAAGTTCATAAAAAATACTTATACAGTACACAAATAAATAGATTATTTAGATTACATTATAAATTATATTTTGTATGATGAATTGATATTAATTTTTAATAATAGAACATATGAGATTTTATGAGAAATTAAAAAGATATGGTAAATTGGCAATGAAATTGTAGGATTGCCAGAAGTACACTGCAACAGTAGAAAAAGGGAATATATTGAACTCCTTGCTCATTTTATACCGTAATATTTTCTATATAATTTATTCAATACCAACAAATATGGAATCAATTGAAAGATCTGCAATTAACATTTAAAAGAAATCTTTAGTATGAAAAAAAAAATACTAGGGATTTAAAATTAATATAATAATCTATAAAATGACGGTTATGATCTACATGCAAACCATTCTTTCGTACTTGCAATAGATAAAATCTTTAAGTATAATATGAAGGCAGACCCATTAGAGCTATAAAGAAGATTGTGCGCATTAGCAATTTCAACCTTATTTTCCAGTTATTTAAAAATATTAAAATATATAATCTGAATATAAGACGATTAAGGAGAATGTGCAAGTTTGGAAGTAATAAACGTAATTTGAATGCGTATAAAATTGTCACAATTGCACTGTACGTACAAAAATTGCAAAATTTATAACACAACTTTATTCAGTTCAAACACAAGACGTTAACAGCGGTATTAGTAATAATAATGTATGCATGATAACGAGTTACTAACTTTTTCCTATGAAATTTACATTCAAAAAGTTAATAATCCTTTCTCATATATTATTATTTTTCTTAATACGTTCGTAAATACGTTATTAAACGTACTTTATTTACTTAATATACTTTAAGTCATACACATATCTTTCTTTTACAATTAAAAATACAACACAATTCAACTTTCATTAAGAGCTAGCAATTTTATCTGTCGTGTTACTAATTCCGGGTAATCTACTGTCCCCGTTTTGTACTCATAATCTCCAGGAACATACTTTCCCAGCAATTCCGTGTGTTGCTTCCAAAATTTATCTCTAATCATATCCTCATGTATTGGCACAATCAATTGTCTTTTATTAGTTTGATTATCACCTAAAGCTACTTTTTTTCTTAGCAATATTGTACCCTTCCTAAACATTGCCGGAAGACTATTGTAATTGATTCCAAATTTAGAAAATAACAACTCATTTTTATCTGCCGAGAATGTTCCTCTTAGTTCAGCTTCTGCCTCTTGGTTAGAAAGGCCGCTTTTCAGTACTAGATTCCAAAAAGCTGTATTATACAAATTATTAATGTGGACATCGGCTTGACGCCAACTTAAGTAATCTTTTAGATTTTGATCAGAGGGATACAAAACAACACGACCATCGAAACAAGGGGGATATTGTAATTTTTTCTCCCCCATCCAATTGCTCCAATTCATAACGTATGATGATGTAAATAGACTAGTAACATATGACAAAAGTTTGGAAAGTCTCCTATTAAACACATTGGTTTCTTTGCGAAACACAAACGAGTATTCATCACTTTGTCCATAAGAAACTATAATGTCTCTAAATTCTTCCATAACTGTTTGAGCTGCATTATTCATAAGATTTAAAGCTAAGAGAAATAAAATAACAAAAATAGTTTTATTTGCAATAAAATATATAAATATTCTTCGACATACCGTTCTTATCATTTGGTTTTTCAAAATCATGTATTTTTGAAAATTTGTGAAAACCTTTCCCATCTACTCGAACTACTATCCACACGTTGGGCAATATGCTATCATCTTTTTCATATCCTTTAACATATTCATACCGACTACAAGCCATTAATGCAAATGTATTTATAGAACGTAATTTATAGCCTGATTTATTCAGAATATTATTGACTTTTAGAAATAACTTCATCGGAATTTTAAGCTACAATAATGTATCAATAGTAAACAAAACAAACGTGGCTTGATAAAAAAAAATGTGCAAACAGCTGATATTTATGCTTACCATATTTCTGTAAAAAATCCGTTAATTTAAATATTGATATTTTAACTTAATCACTTGTCAGTTGAAATTAGTCTTTATATATTTATACAATAATGCGTTATGCTCGATATCTCAGTTTTTTTGGAACCGATTTATTTCACTGATTGATGTCTTCATTTTTTATAAGGATCCAGAAAATATCAACTTTTTAAAAAACTCATACATTTTTTATTATAAAATTTTAGTGAAGTTTCTTTGACATACCACAGATTTGAAAACCAAGGACAAAAAATAATAAATATTCTTCTAATGTTAAACAAAAATCGATCAAATAAAAGCTGTGACAGAATGTAGCTTCCAAAATAATAATTTCTAAACAAAAAAAGCACTAACAACCAAATGCCGGATCATGATTTAAACACATCATGTCAAAAATGTATTTAGTGTACTTTCTTAAAATAATATGTTTTTTAAAATGCTTAATTTTACTTTTTTTTTGATGAGAAATATTTTTTTGTTTGTTTTTATTTATTTATTTTTTATTTCTTTGAGCAAATGTAACAGCTATTTTGTGATTTTTTCGAGCAGAAATATAGGTTACATACTCCATTCTTAAGAATACAAATACAATTTTCACAAAAAATTTCTACCTAACAAGTATAAAAGGAACAAGCGAAACATGATAATAGAAAAAAATATGTGAGAGTCGAAATTTGTGACTGACACACATTCCCAAAAATGTAGTAACAAAAGATATTAGTACGGTATAAAATATAGTGATAAAGCAATTCAAACTTGGAAGCTATAAAGCACTTATTGCACTTCATGATGAATAGTGATTCATAGTATCAAATCCACCAATAATTATAAGTAACTACAACAAGAACAAACTAAAAAGACAACTCCTTTAGAGTTAAAATAGATGTAGTAGAGAAAATGTACCATCAATTCAAACTATCAGGGGACATTTCCCCCCAAAACAATATTACAGTGTGTTAGTAAAATTATCTAAGTAATTAAAACGTCCTTAAATATCTCTCAGTTTTAAGTAGAAACAACATTTTTAAATATAACAGGAAACGGTGTATAATTATCATGACTCCCATATAAACCTACTTCGACCCAGAAAGTCATATGAGTCGAATTTGATCATGATCGGCCTATTATTTCACCTAGCCCCTATACAAAAGTTCTCCCGGAATAGAGTTTTAACACTCATAAATATCTAAAAAAATATAAATATTTTAATAAAATTCAACACAAATATGTTTTATGTAATCATAAATCCGTGAGTCGAATATCACTTTAACGTGCATAAATCCTTAAAAAATAATAGTACCAAATTAATATTAGTTATAAAAAATATTTTTATAAGTATAAATGATAAAAATGATAATAAAATGATAAAAATAACAAAATAACTTTTATTACTGCTCGAAAATTTAAAAATAAAATTTATTTTTTTATTCGAAAAAATAATCAATATATAATCGGTATTTCCGCTCGAAAAAATAATAAGGTATTTGCTAAAAAATTTAAGAAATAAACACGTATTAAGAAATTATTTAAGTAAAATAAAAAATCTTGGCATAAATAGATCTTCCTAACTCAGCTCCGATTTATTTCATTTTTTCGCCATTCATAGTACTTTTATCGCTTTAAAAAGATTTTTGATATAAAAAAATTTAAGAAAAAATTAAAAATTACGTTAGCGAAGCCGCTATTGGACACACCACTGAGTTAAAAGTTCTTCCGTCCGGCCGAAGGCCTGCTATTAAGGAAAAATATTTTTACAAAAAGAAAAAAAATATATTTTTTTGCACTAAAATTTACAAAACATTTAAAAAATTTTTTGTTTATAAAACTTTTACATTTTTTATTTTATTTTTATAAATGCGCCATTAACAGTTTTCAATTGATACCTTAATTTTTGCAGTCGTACAAATAGTACAAAATATTTGTAAATTTAGATTTTGGCAAACATTTTGTGAAACCCATTGTTTAATTTTTAGTAAAACATTTTGTTCAAATTAAAAAACCCTATTTACGACTTATATTAAAAAAATTTATGTAAAATCGCATCTACCAAATAATAATAAAAAACGACAAATTTACATTTTGTTTATTTCAGATTTTTTATTTGTTAAATCTGGCATCTACGGTGTCAAATTGTATTGATTGTTAACATTCGTCGCGGAAAGAAGAAAAGATAGAACTTGCTTAAACACGTGTTAATGCAATATTTTATAAATTAAAAAAATAATAATTTTATAAAAAAGTAAACTATACAACAAATAAACAAAATAGAATGGTAGTAATGGCACCTGTTAAAAAACCAAAACACAATTTATCTTTTCAAAAGAAAGAAGAAAATCAAGAAGATATTGAAGAATTAAACGGAGAAAATGGTGAGGAGGACGGTGAAAATGATGAGGTGCCGCAAGATATACAAATTATAGCTCAAGAAGTACAAATTGTAAAGTCGTTGGCTTGCAATGATTTAACTCAAAGAAATAGACAAATGAAGAAATTACGCAAATGGCTTCAGTTAAGAACTAAATCATCATTTCCCTTTAATCAAGAAGATTTTATGAGAATATGGAAGGGTCTGTATTATAACATGTGGTATTCCGATAAGCCTTTGGTTCAGGAAGAACTTGCCGAACAATTGGGTAAACTTTTGGAATGTTTTGAGGGTAACTTGCAATATAGTGTTGACTTTTTTGGAGCATTTTTAAAAACAATGTGCATTGAATGGTTTGGCATCGACCAGTGGCGCATTGATAAATTCTTAATGTTGGCCAGACGTATGTTACGTTACATGTTCAAGTTATTGAAATCATCTGAATGGAGTCTAGAGGCTATAGAAGTATTTAATAAACATGCAACTGAAACCGTTCTATTTGAAAATGTTTCCGCCAAGGGTTTAACTATGCACTACTTTGATATATTCTTTGAGGAATTGGCTAAGGTGTCTGAGGGTAACATTTCGGCAGAACAAGTTGGCATGTTTGTTAAGCCATTTGTTAAGTTTATGGCAACACAGCGAGATTTCAATTTAATATCACACTGTCGAACAAGAGTATTTTACCATTTACTTTATCAAAGTGGTTTGGGTAGAGAGTATAGCGAGAAATATAATGCATGGAAAGAAATGGGTTTCCCTACAAAGCATATTGATGATTTAGAGAAAGTAGAAGAATCCGAACCCGAAGATAACGTTGAGGGAGAAATTGAGGAAGAAAATGCTACTAATAAACATCTGGATCCACGTGCTGGTAATGTGGATGTTTTTATGCCAGAATTACCCTTGGATGCTGAACCTATTATAAAAGAAGTTGAACACTTTCTTTATAAAGAGGAATGCGCGACAAGACGTAGGAAAATATTGAAAAAATTATTGGAATTGTTCAAGACCTATCAAAATGGTGAATTTCCATTGGGGATTAAAACTATGCCAAGATTTGAGGCTAAATCTGAGAAGCCTTTGATAAAGGAGAAAATAAGACAGTTAGATAATTTGGAAAATGAGTTGTATGGAGTTGATAGAAAGCTCAAACAAATGACAAAACGTAAAAGAAGAAAATTTTTAAAATCATTAAATTTCGATGAAATTGATGAAAGCAATTATGAGCAGGCTTTGGAAAAAGCTTTGCCAAAAGATTATCTTAAGGAAAGGAGAAAGAGGTCTCAAAAATCCTTTATGTCTGCATGGGTAGAAGAAGAACTAGACGAAGAAGACTTAAAGCCAAAAAAAGCTAAAAAGGAGACCGTTGTTAATTATGAAAACGAATCTGTGCAAAAAACTCAGACTAAAAAAAATAAATCAAAATCGCAAAATACTGAAAATGGAGAATCATCTGAACCTGTTAAAAAAGTTAAAAAACTAGATAAGTCTTTAAATGAATCAAGTAACGAAGAAACGCCTGTCAAACTAAATAAGAAGTCAAAAAAAGAAAGCAACCTCAATGAGACAGATGCCAAAACTTCCAATAATCAGACAAAAGTTCTAAAAATATCTGATCCTCAAGAACAATCTACACCGAAATTCCAACCAAAAGAATATAAAGTTCTAAAAATATCCGATGATGCTGATGAACAGAACACCCCCAAATCGAAAAAGAAATCTACAAACGAATGGGACGAGCCGTTGGGCGAAGGAGAAGTAGAATATTTTTTGCCTTCCCGTAAATTACAACTAAAGAAAGCCAATGCCGAATTAGTTTTAAATCCGTTGGCAAAGCAACGACTAGTCGATAATCAATCCACACCAGTCAACAGCAAGAAGACATCCTTTTCGGCAGCCAACACTCCGAAAACACCAAACAGCACAAAACGTGTCAAGATTGCTTTGAAACACAACACATCCCAGAATCCTCTTGAATATATACAACAAATTAAAAGTTCGCCCAATATACCCTATGATGCTAAAAAGAAGCCTGGCAAGGGATTATTGAAACCCAATGCAATGCCCAGCCCTATTAATCCATTTTACAAAAAGAAAATTGGTTTAAAATTACTTAATGATACTATTTGATATTGTTGTAACAAAGTTTCTTCTTTTTTTTAAATTTAAGTAAACAATTGTTAATTTAAAATTATATATTTTTTTTAATAATTATTTGAATAAAGAGTAGACTTTTTATGTTTTAAAAGTATTTTATTAACAAAAAAAGATTATGATTTATTACTAATGTATGTGATTTTTGTTGTTTGGCTTAGGCCCACTTAATATATTAAGGCTTTTGAATTCATAGGCAGCTATGGTCAATCAAATTCGAATACAGGTTTGCCTTGAGCATCCCAAGTATTTTTACATTTACGGAAAGCACATACCAGATAAATTGCTAAAATAAAGAATTAATAAATTATGATAATTTAAATTCAATTATAAAAATGTGTATAATTATTTAGGTGAAATTTTACGTTATTTATTATTATTATTATTATTTGTACAAATTTCTCAATCATCTTTATGATCATATTATTGAAATTTGTATTCTTTCTATAGGTTTCATTACAGCCAGTAGTAGTTTAAATTGATAAAAAGTTTAAATAAGGGAAAATTACTAATATGGTCTTCCCTGGATAACTGTTAGCAAATCGAAGCTATAGATTTCTTTCTAACTACTATTGTTAACTTAAATTGATTAAATATTTTAAAAAAGATTACAAATGTAATTTTTTTGCGAGATATTTTTTTGTTGAATGGATAAATTAAGAAAAACTGAAAAAACTGATTGTAAACAAATTATTCAATTAATTAACATAAATCTTTGCAATCGGACAATTGAAAACAAAGTTATTGTATCTAACACGTTTGAGGAAGGTTTTTATTTCATGTGGACTTTTATTTAAATAAAATATGCTAAAATTTTCAAATTACTAGTCAACATTATCTCGAAAAATTTCGCTTTTCCCAAAATTTTAATAGAAAATCTCCCACAATATCTGGGCGTATGTATGAAGTAAATTGTCTTTTCTTTTAACAACTTTTTCATAGGAAGAAAAATAAATTTCCGGGGGAAGAATATGTTTTCCTATTTTGGCCATAAGCGTGACTAATTAACAAAGTTACTTACTCGCTGCTTCCCATTCACATTTTGTTAAAGAACCATAAGGTCGACCAGAATTACCCTTGATATAGCGTTTAATATGGGCATATTGTTCATCATTACCTATGCGATTGGCATACACAGTATCCAAACAATTCATGCGCTGTAGCAGTGTGCGTCCTAGAAATAACAAAATTATTAAAAAAAAAAAATAATAATAATAAAAAATAATAATAGCAAATATTTAAAAAATACCTTTTTCCATATTTTCTTTGTAGTAGTCAGCAAATGTTGTCTTTCTATCCAATTTCAAACCATACTTACGACATAATTTTACTAGTGTCGGAAAATGTACCAAAAATTCTGGACAATCAACAACACCTTCCAAATGGAATTGGTATTTTGCACCAAACAAAGGTGGTGGATTAGTATCGCAAACAAATTCGATATTATATACCTCATTTCCAAAGCTACGACCATCGCTTGATGCTCTTAAACGTTTCATCAGTTCGTAAGCATCGGGCATCGTTGCTATAAAGAAACCTCCCGGTTGCAGACATTCTGCGGCATTGCGTACCATGCACTCGGCTTGGGTAAGTGACTCGAAGGAATAGTGAAAGGCAAATTGACAAGAAACCAAATTAAGTTTTAACGAAGGATCTTTAAAACGTTCTCGCAAACGCACTAAAGTAGAATCACATGCAAAAAATTCTGCTTCAAATTTGTGGGGAAATTTTGATTTCTCAGCTCTTCTACAAATGTCTTCGTAACGTTTTTTACATTGTTCAACGGAAACTTCAGCAATATCGGTGCAAATGAGGTAGGTGATCATAGCCTTTTCCCATTTAAGTAGATCCCCTCCTTTACCACAACACATATCTAAAACACGCATAGGTTCTCCCATACGTTGATTCTCGTGTATACGCTTTAAATATTCCGATATTAATTGCGACTTTATCCAATTGTTGAAATTACGCATATGAAATATACGAGATTTGAAACGTTCTTTCCTGCCGGCTTCCTTCAACTCATTATAATGTGAAGCTACTACTTTCATGTTACCATCCTGTTGAGTTTGGTCATGTTCTTCTTGTGTGTCTTCCCTCCAGTCTAGTTCATTATCATCTTCCTGTGGGGCAACTACTGTACTTCCCCTTGGGTGTTCGTTTATGTCTGTTTCATTTGAATCCTGTCTTTCTTGAGGTTTAGTTTTATAGTGATATGGCTCAGATTCATGCATATCTGTGTCATCATCACCGCTGCTGCTACTATCTTCTAAATGTGATTGCTGAAATCCCTGTGGCAATTCACTCATTTTTTCTATTTATTTATCGATATAAAAAACAACGAATTATTTTTAAAATGTTTAATATTTTCTTCGAACGCACTTAAATTGAACCTATCATGTTTTAGTTTCTCTTTCAACTAAATTACAAATAATCATTCACAATAGTCTTTAGAGGTGCTATTATTCGACAATTTCTTAGACGATAGTTATCGATTTATATATATTTATTCGCCGTCGTAAAAATGTTGGCTTAACTTGACTTAAATACAAACGCCGATTTTGGTCAAACTTTGGCTTAAATTAATTAAATAAGTTTACGTGTTTAAAGTTTTGATATATTCTGAATATTTTTATTAATATAGATGGGATTTAAATTATCGTTTAAAAGTACATTTAATAATGTCTTTCTAATGAAGGGAAAATTTGCAGAAAATTAAAAAAATTTGTTGATATACCTAATTTACAAAAGTCTTTTTATTTGTTTTATAAATCAAATTATAGGAAATATTACATAGAAAAATGATTAAAATCGGCTGATAAACCGAAGATACTCCCAAAAATCGTATATCGCCAAAACCCATTTTAGAGTTTTTGTTCCTATTTCTCCAATTCAAACGGCTCCCCAGTCAGAATATATAATAATATAATAAAAAAGCATAAAGTTACATTGTCCCATAAGTATTATACATTAGAAAGAAAGTCACAATTGCAAATCATTCAGCAAAAAGCTAAAGGGTAGCGAAATATCTCATAAGTTTCAAACGAAATGCATTATTCGATTGAGAAAATAAAC
The DNA here is from genome assembly GCA_001735545.1 of Phormia regina. NCBI lineage: Eukaryota > Metazoa > Arthropoda > Insecta > Diptera > Calliphoridae > Phormia > Phormia regina. The sequence continues at coordinate 19,064 of MINK01173684.1, forward strand.
GAAGCTCAAGTGGCAAAAAATTCCAACAACTCTAATTCTTGGAATAATAACTTTCGGATTTCTAGAAGAATGTGAAAAGGTGAACTCAGATCGAAGCTGTACTGGACACTCAGATTTAATAACTTTCAAAAATATTAACATATTACGATATGAAATAAAATTCCTAAAAGGACAACCCCAAAAATTGTTTCAAATATTCTGAGATATGCGTTCGAAGAGAAACATTATACATATACATAAAGAGCAATAATATTCGTAATACGGTAGTATAATTGCAAAAATTAAAATCTGAATGTATTGAGTAATTACTTTACAGTATTAAGTACCCAAAAAAGGAATCAAATACAAGTATATTTAATGTTTTTAATCCAAAAAAATAATAATATTAAAAAAATTTATAGATTTTAAATCTTTGCTTATAATTTGTATATTTTAGTTTGTATTAATTATAATTAAAGTTTAAAACTAAATATGCGAGATTGAGATTCTTATTTTATTAAGCTAGATAAATTATATTTCGACAGCGCACTGGACACACATCCAGGTCACATAGCAACGCTGGATATGAAGCTCTTACTATATGTAGAACTTTTACTGTACATAAAGAATTGAATTCAAATATTCAATTAAACCACAATATAATAACCTTCCTACATGTAGTTATATCATGAATTAAACATATTAAATTTTTAAAGTTTTTTCAAATGCTGCATTAATATAAAATAAAAAACCATAACATATGGGAAAACGATTCTGCCTCCATCACTTGGCGAGTCTACCCCATGGAATGGTGTTGCTTTCACGTTTTTGCTCACTTTACAAATTAATAATAAAAATTGACTTAAAATGAATATTATTATTAATATTAAGATTTTTAAAAATACTAAATTGCTTATGAAGTCAGAATTGCGACAACAAAAATTACTGTGTGTGAATTCCGATTTTTGGATAAGATTTGAATTAACAAACAATATAATAGCTTAATATAATGGGTTATCGGAAAATACTAAGAATTTAATTATTTTTATTTCAAGAAAAATCCATTAAATGTAGTTCCAGAATTATGTTTTTTGAAATTTGTATTGCGGAATGAACAATTTGTAATTTTTAATTCAGAATTAAGGTTAAATTAAGTAAATATAGGATTTAAATAATTTTTTAGAAGCTTTATTTTTATAAAGATGTACTTTTATTAAATTTAAATTGTACTAAATAATGTGCTTTTAGTAACATATAATCATTTCTGATACTTGTGGTTTTGACAGCCACACTGTCATTAAGGAACTTAAAGATACAACTGATTAGTACTAGAAGCGAAGGTTGTAGGTAGACAACTTAATATGCTGTCAAAATTGAAAACGTTGTGAATGTATCAGTGCAAAATAGCGAATTTTTGTTATTGTAGTTCTCGTATGTGTTAAAAAATAAATATAATTACTTACAAATACTACTCATGTATAGTATAGTTTGCTTTCTATTCTTATTATAATGTTATACTTATCAAGCAACAAGCTGTTGTATTTTTACTGATAGTAAATAAAAATATCTACATAAAAATAACAAAATTAAATTGTTAAAAAATTAAAGTTCAAGTGGATAAATATTTTCGTGTATTATAAATATGTAATCATAAAATATCATATATTACAATAGATATATGCAAATACTATGTATATAAATTTTGATTTAATTAAAATCATAAATAGGTTCATACATATATATTTACAGTATACCTATGTATATAGTATTAATAACTAAATATTAAGAGTAAAATATTTTGCGTATTAATTCCAAAGAAAGTTTGCGAAAATGAAGGATATAGTGAAAAAATTAACATCTCTAAATATTTCCAAAACAAAGAAATCGGAAACTATCGATGGCCAAAAGCAAATATGCACGGAAACCTCTAGCACAGGTAATTTATAGATTATTTAAGGAAAATAATAACATATAATATGTTATATTTTTAATTTTAAAGGTGACTTACCAAATCAAGTACAAAATAGCAATATTGTACCAAATTTAAACAGCATACATAATACATTACACGAGCTATCAACATCGACCATCAAAAGTAATATTACTATAACTGATTCGTCCAATGTTCATTTAGGCAATAAAATTAATTATGATGGTAATCTGTTTTTGAATGTTGTCAGTAATAATAGTAATGAAACCGGAATATCGTTAATCCAGCATGACAATAATAATGGAGTTCTAATTAAAACAGGTTAATTTAATTGTCTTTTTTTAATTAGTTTTGCTTTGCTAATGTTTTTTTGCGTCATTTTATTTTTAGTATCGAATATTCATATCTCAGATTTCCCTATAATTCCGCGTAGTTTTTGGTCAACTAGAAAGCCCAAAGAAGCATATGACAAAATTCAAGAACCTGTAAGATTGGTCATAATTTGTAAGTTTTATTATTAAAAAAGTCAAAACGAAAAAATTTATTTTATAATACTATAATGCAAAATTTTTAGCCCACACTGCCACCACTAGTTCTACTAGTCAAACGAAAAACATACAATTAATTAGAGATATACAGGTAAATAAAAATATAAATTATATTAATATAAGTAGTTTATATACATATGTATTAATTATGTAACAATATAATAATAATTTGATTTAAAAATTTTTATTTTTGAAACAAATTATTAAATAAATATATAACTCAAAATCTATTATTTTAATAGGCTTTTCATGTGGATACTCATAATTGGAATGATATAGGTTATAATTTTCTTATTGGCTGTGATGGCACAATCTATCAAGGAAGAGGCTGGGGTGTTGAGGGTGCTCATACATTTGGCTATAATAATCGATCAATTGGTATAACATTTATAGGTTGCTTCATTAATAAAAAGCCACCAGAACAAGCTCTTAATGCTTGCAAAAATTTACTTGAAAGGTAGGTTATTGTAGGTCAATATAAACAGAACATAAATACATATTAAAATTAAAAATTTTATTTCCTTTCAGGGGCATAAATGAAGGACATTTGGCGAAAAATTACAAGTTATTAGGTCATCGTCAATGTTCTGAAACAGAAAGTCCCGGAACTAAATTATTTGAAGAAATTACCACTTGGGATCATTTTTACAATAAAACTATAGATGAAGATTTGTAAAGGGAGAAGTAAGATATCTACTTCAATAATCGTCGTGCATTAATATTTTTAAAATATTTATGACTATAACGACCTGTTTATCAAAAAAACATAAGTTAAGAATGTTAGTAAATCTATTGAATTTAAAAAAAAGTGTAGTAATTGTTTTATAATTATTATTTTTATGTATATATGGATTAAAAAATTTTTTTATAAAAATTTATTTTTTGTTTGCTCTCTTAAAATATATTAGCATTTTAATGAAGAATTTATTTACCTAATTTGTATATTTTTTTGTACAAAATGTTATGCTGTTATTTAGCTCCTTGTATAAAATTCATTGTTTTTTTATTTTTATTTTTATTTTTAAGTATTATTTAAATAACGCTACTGATAATTATGTAATTCATTTCGATTTTTTCGAATTTCTATTTATAATTTACAATAAAATTGTGAGACCGGAAAATTTATTTTTACAAATTTTTGTGTTATTGAAGATAAGAAAAATTTTAAAGTTGAAAAGTTCAAAAATTTTGAGGGCAAATAGAAAATTTTAAAAATTGTATGTTAATTTACTCCTCAAATGTATTCCATTTTTTTTATTTTGCAGCACGTTATTTCTCAGAATTCACTTTTGGCCCAAATTAAACATTCATGCATTTATAAGCGTTAAAAACATAATTCGAAATAAAATTTGTAGGGGGGCTAGCACAAAATATTAATTGTGATCATTCTACCAAAAATAATTATTCCGAACGCCATTGACAGATTCTAGTTCCCCCATTTTAATTAAACACCAAAGCAATTATTGATAGGGGTTAACCTATCTCATGACACATGGTCCGATAGTGACGTACGTAAGCGCATGTATCGAGCCGGATAAAACCATGTATTATCAGTACTTTATATGAAAATATGCTTTTTACGTGATAATAAAATTAAACATTGATTCTATTGTTTATCAGGTCTGAAGAAGATATACTATTTAATTTTTGGTTTCTTAGTACATGCAAAAACCACTAACCGTGCAAAAAAAAAAAAAAATTATTGAGAAACTTAAAACAGAAAAATTTTTATTTTTGTGTTAATTTCAAAAAATAGTTGTTCGTTCAATAAATTTAGTAGTTGTAATATAGTAGTAGATGTGAAGTTATTTCAATATTGGTTTCAATATTTGGACGACCAAACGAACAGAGAGAAAAATAATACCAAAAAATAATATTGTATGTGTATCAGTCACTAATAATGCGCCAGTATGCGATGTATAGATGAAAAATCCACATAATTTATATTTAGTTGTTTTATTTAAATGTGTTTTTTTCATAAAACGATACCTAACAATATTTGTAGGGGTACTAGAGATCAAACCCTAGCCAAATTAGAAATATCTTTTAGATACATTAAGTTCGTAAAATATCTGGGAAGATACTATCAATGACGGAGGGTTAAAACAAAAGACAATATTATTTTAATATTTAAAATAAAATATAACATAATTTTTATCGCATAAACTAAAAATGTATAACAAAAATTGCATTTCTAATAAAAATTAAACCAAGTGGTTCGCCATAAATAGATCCGCAAATTCAAATTTAGAATTTTTAATTTCAG
>MINK01173685.1:0-12242 GCA_001735545.1 Phormia regina
ATATAAATTATAAAACCTTTTTATAAATATTGAAATAAAATGTTTATATGGCTGTTAGTATAATTTCAGCATAATTTTTATAATTTATGAATTAATATTAACTATAGAATTCATATATCAAGTAAAAAAGTTATATTTCCAGTAAAAAAATGCGAAATATACAAATTTTGACAAAAGTGTTGCAAACAAACTGAAAGTTTTTTAATTAATTTTTAGGCAAATTTTGATTTTATTTTTTATTATTTTTTATCTAAATTTAAATTAATTTAAACTATTTTTTTCAAATACCTTTTAATTTGGTTTAAATACCACAAATCCGCCTCATTATAATTTTAATCTTTTCAAAATTATTTAAAAGTAAGCCATATGATTTTATAACTTTATTTAACAAACACATTTGAAAATATTTCAAAATATAATATTTTAAAATTGCCAATATCTTTAACAATAAACGATTAATAGACAATAAAATCATTAATTAATTGATAATGATCATTGATCAATTTAGTTTAAAATTGGTTAATAAAAATAAATAAAAGCTTTGTAAATTATAAAAAAGCTTTTGTAAAAGATGATAAAGATTTTATGGAGACTTTTACAAATACCTTTTTTAAAAATAAATTTAAACAAAAACAAATTTTAAACACGTGTTTATTGTTATTGAAAATTTTGTTAAAATATTTTACAAAACACTCCTTTTAATTTTTATAATAAAAAAAAAAATAACTTTAAAAAAAGCAGACATTAATCTTTCTAAAGAATTATTGTTTTTAAAACAAAACTTAATATGATTTTATAACAATTATATAGAACTCATAAATTTCTTTAAGCTTTTGTTGTTTCGACTAAGTTTGTTTGTTTTTAAACAGACATAACTCAATAATTTAATAAAATTTGCATAAATTTTTATTTAATTAATTATCATGACTTTAAATTTCTTTACAATTTAATGATTTAATTATCATTACGAACAAATTTCTCTGGCTTCCAGTTCTTTTCATCAACATTTTTTTATGTTTATTTTTTAGGAGTTTTCTTTAAAAAAAACAAATTTTTTATTTAACATTTTAATGGCGTAATTTAGACACATTTAAATGTTGATAAAAACAATTTGATTTAGATACATAGATAATGTTAACTTTAAAATAACTTTTGAAATGATTAATATGAAAAAAAAACGAAACTGTCTTTGTTTTTATTAAAATTTAATTCAATAAACCAACTACTAGTCTAGAAGCTGCTTAATTTTAAATAACAAAAAAAAACCTTATTTGATTGACATTAAACATTCCATAGAAAACAACATAATTATCTTAATTGATCTAACAAATGACAAATTTTCTATTAGGAAAAAAAGTAATAAAAATTTGATGAAGATGAAAAAAATATAGGAAAATAAAAATGATAGTCAAATAATATATTGACTAGAGTAATAAAAAAATTAAGAAATATTTCAATTTGAAAGAAATCTAAGTTTGCTTTGAAGTTAATATTTCTTTTATAGAAAATTTTCTATGGTAGTGCAGGGTATATTAAACTCATTATAGCATTTGTAACAGGATGTTATTAAGCCTGAAGTACTTATTTACAACTTTTTTATTTAAAAATATTTATGTATTTTGTTATTTATTTATTTATTTATTTTTTTATTTATTTATTTATTTATTTATTTATTTATTTAATTATTTATTTATTTATTTATTTATTTATTTATTTATTTATTTATTTATATATTTATATATTTTAAAAACTCAAAAAGCAAAACTAACGGCTGTTCTGTTGCTATAACACAGGGCTGTTTATTAACGGCAATATATTTATATATGAAATACCCTGTTGCCAGAAACAGTCAATGCTGTCATTGATTTTCATTTAGTTAACAACTTTGCTACTCATAAGACACGTTTTGCCGATTTAATATTTTACAAAATATTTACATACATTTTTTTCGGTGAAAATTTTGTGAATAATTTTATTAAATATAAATTAATATACTATTCGCTAATCAATAGTTTAATAATTTGTTCATATATGTATTAAATAATTAATTAATTTATAGTGAGTGTATAAAGACAAACGGCTACTGAACCCACCCCCAAATTACTGCTCTTGTTGGCTAAAATCAAATAAAATAAAGGAGTAAAAAGGGGGTAGACGTCAGTCAGTAATTATAAATAAAATATACAATAAAAAAAGGAATATCACTTGAAGTCATTGTGTTGTGATGTATTGAATTGTTTTACCTTACAAAGGAATTTCGTGTTCAAGTGCAACAGAAGAGGAACATTTTTCTATTGTTGTTGTTTTTGCTACGAAGACAACCTGTCATTATTATAGCTGGTGCTACTGCTTTTGTTTTTGTGCTGGTATATTGCTTGTCTTAAAATTTTGGGACTGCTAACGTAATATTTAACATTTTAAACTATAAAAAGATCACAGACACAGCATCATTATGGTTGACTTAATAGCTTCAATGATCAATTACAATGTTCTGGAGGTGATATTCTCTTATTTGGATTTACGTGATCTTAGAAATTGTGCTTTGGTTTGCCGAAGTTGGAAAAATTTTCTAGACGATGAGAACAGTGATGTTTGGCGTACTTATTGTATACGTAAATTACCTGAAGAGGCTTTAAAATCGGATTTACTCTCATCAGTGCCCACATATAAAATGAAATTGCGGGCTTTCTATCATGCTTGGAATCCAAATGATTGTTCGAGGAATGTATATATTAAACCAAATGGTTTTACATTACACAGGTAATATTTTACATATTGGGGTAAATGAATCAAAAAGATTTTTAAATTATATTTATCCGAAAATTGCATTATACATCACAAATTAAGGGAAAAAATCAAATATAAATAATATTATTGTTGAGAAAATGTTTAATAAGAAATTATTACTGAAATCGCCCTAATTTACTATGTCACCTAATCCAATACTTTTTCAATAAAAAACTAAATTTAGTCTGATGCTTTCTCTAAGGACAAAATTTAACCTTAAGCGATTGATTTCCTTTAGATTTTTAAAATTTTATATAATATGTATTATAAATTATATATAAGTATTGGTATCTCAAATAGAAATAATTACTTATTAATATAATAAATTAGAAATTGTAATGCAGTTTTTTGTGTTACTCTTTACCTATAAATCAAATAAACTTTTTATTAATAAATATAAAATCAGACATATAAATGTTTAAAATCAGACGCAATTTCAAAGATATTTTATATAGAAAGTTTTCATTAAAAAAAATCTCTAAATTTAGTACTTTTTTAAATAAAATAACACTCGATTATTTCTTTTTTTTTATTTTTATAATTTTTCCCGCCTAGAAATCCTGTTGCTCAAAGTACAGATGCAGCACGTGGTAAAATAGGATTTCGTCAAGGACGTCACACCTGGGAGGTGATATGGGAAGGACCATTAGGCACAGTAGCTGTTGTTGGTATATCAACGAAAGAAGCCGCCTTACAGTGTCATGGTTATGTGGCCTTATTGGGATCAGATGATCAAAGTTGGGGTTGGAATTTAGTAGAAAATCATTTATTACACAATGGTGATGCACAAGGCAGTTATCCATTGCTAAATAATGCACCTAAATATCAGGTGAGATTAACTATTTTTAACAATTAAAACAAACTGAATTAAGTCAACTTATCTTTTGCTAAAAATAGGTGGGCGAAAGAATACGTGTTATATTAGACTGCGATGATAATACATTATCATTTGAAAAAAATTATGAATTTTTAGGTGTTGCATTTAGAGGTAAGTCTTGCAATATTTTATATTTTCCTAAACTGAATTTAACTTAACATTTTTAATGGTTACAGGTTTACCAGATAAAAAACTATATCCCACGGTATCAGCTGTTTATGGTAATACGGAGGTATCTATGGTGTATTTAGGGCCTCCTTTAGATGGTTAAATGTTTGTTTTAGTTTTTAAGTTTTTAACGTATTTTTTTAAATAATTTCTTAACTAAACGTGCTCTTTATCTATAAAAACAAATTAAGAAAAATCACACATATGAAATTGGAAACAATATTTATCATAACACAAATCACAAAATTCACCCACAAACTTTTTCGGCAAAATGAATAAAGAGTTTTAATTGAAAGGAAAAATCGAAAAATTCCAACATAATTCTTAACGTACTACTAAACTTAAATAATAATTATAAAAATTATGAAAAGAAAAATACAGTAGTAAAAAAACTTTAGTCATTTAAGTATAAACAAAAGAAGCCTTGGACATTATTTTATTTTGTATAACAACACAATTTAAAATATTTTTTGCATTAAACATCTATTTTTAATTAAAACCCTAAACACGTAAACAATTGCAATATTTTTAATATTTTGTAGTTAATTATTTTCTTTAAAAAAACCTTGATATAAATTTTAGTTAATCTTAATTTCATTTGCCCTCTATTCTTAAATTATATTATCGACGTATTTGTTTTTTATTATTGTAAAGGTGCTAGTCTTGCTTAAGTTTATTTTGTTTTCAGTTTTAACAAATTAATTTTATAATTGTGTATAAAATAAAGAAAAAACTATCCATAATTTAGCCTGCAAAGTAAAACGACATTCTTGTGTAATATAAGTAAGAAAAAAAAACAAAGAAAATGAAAATGAAAAAATATAATGTATGAAAATAAAAAAAAACAACTCTTCTTTATGTTTTTATAATTTATTTATTTATGAATTATTATCGTTAGAGGTAAGATTTAAAATATCATCGTCGCCATCATCAAACAGATCATCGAAATCATTGTAAAAATCGGCATGCACGTGTTTTTCATTACTGGCCAAATCCATTAAAATAGCCGAAGAGCCACCGGACTGTAAAAAATTAAAATAATTAAAAGATCAAGAGAATAAAAACATTATACCGGAGAGTTATATATTTTAATGCAAAAAAGCAAGTTTATTAAAATATTCTCGAATCATTACTTCATTCACAAAAAGGGTGGCGTAAACACGCCTCCACACTGTGACTGTCCATTGTAATCCATTTAAATATAGAAAAGGAAAAATAAGAAGATAAAGAATTGGGAACTATATCCTTTCAGTCAGTCATTTTATTCAAATTACAAATCATATGAGATTGATAAGCCCAACTCAATGATGGAGTATGTACTTTATTGTGTCTAGTTCCTCTACATCATTACATCTCCCGCAAAAGTCTGAAATGCTCTACAGAAATATTGCTCTAGTGCTGTCAACCCGAGAAAAACATCACTTCCAAACTATTTGTTTATTCGTTTGTTATTTGAGTTACTTCCACTAGGTTTGTTGGAAGATTTATTTGGCCTAATAATATCGCCAACACCAATACTCACACCTATCGCGAATAAAAGAATATATAATTTGAAATTCAATACTGTCACAAATTCTCGTAATAAAAGGTGAGTGATAAATGACTGATATGAATGTGATTGATTTCCAAAAATTAATTTGTTACGTTCAGTTAAATCTCTAGATTCAGCATTATAACAAATTTGGATGGAATCTTATTGGTGCCCCTCCAAACAATTGAATTACATTCAATAGTTCTTACATTACTATATTCAGCAATGAATCTACTACTTCTAATGGGAAGAAGTAAGTTAGCCTATATATGTATGTACACCACAGATATCATTTCTATTTAATAAGTAACCGGATTTTGTGTTTTTTGGAAAATAAATCAAGATTCGCGGTAATTAGGTAAAATCTGTATATAAAATATATATGTATGGACATTCCCCGAATATTATCCAAAGGATGAAACTTACCTCTTCCATGTCCATATAACCGGCACCTTCGGGAAACATTTCATCAGCCGCTAATGTAGGTTTCATATCTTCTATAACACCACAATCCGTTTTGATAAAAGTTCTACTTATTTGTTTACTAAATTATTAAATATTCTTCTTTTTGTAAAAATCTTGTAGACAGAGACCTGCGCCGAACGATTTTAACGACGGTGGAGGCTTTTCAAAATATTGTCAGCAACGGCTCAAAATCGACTGTTAGCCGTCAGAAAGGTGAACACCATAGTATAATTAGAAATTATACTCGTAAGAACAGCTGTTTTACAATTTTTTCATCGACGCACCTCGCGTTACTGTCAAATTGTTTTTGTATTCCAATGTAAATTTTTTTCGTGAGCATTTTACTATTCCTCTCATTTATTCTCTTATTTTCTGTTCATATCATTTTGACATTGTGAGTAGTAGTTTTACTCCAACAAAATACAAGGAATTGTTGTTTTTGTAGATGTGCGAGTACTTTATAATTATGCTATGGGTGAACACATAGAAGCGAAATTCACGATTGCCAATTAAAAAATGTTTGTTTTGTAAAATAAAATGTATTTGATTACATGTTTTTGTTGTTGCATGAGTTATGTTTTTGACAACGGTCTTAAGTTTTTGACAATTACTTTCGTCTCTTGTTACTCTTTGGGTAAGTAAAACAACTTTTATTACAGTGCATATTGGTTCCAAAATATGGGTTCGCGTAGATGTAAATGGAGACCGTTTGGTTGAACATAGTTTTTCAGTATTTCCTAAAAGACTTATAAAAAAATTTTGTATTTATTGTGTACTTCTAAAGTATTTCGAAATGAGTGATGTCAAAATGGACAGTAATCAGATTTGATATGTCAGATTTCAATTAAATTCACTAACAGCATTGACAGTGGAAATGTTTTTTTTTAAACCACAAGGTTTCTTCCCGGTCCATAAATATTACGATTTAAAAATCGAAAAAAATATAACAACTTGACAAGGGTATACTGTTTCAATTGATAACAATAATTGACAGTCACACATTTTTGCCAAAAAAATTGATCTCTAATTGAAATCGGTAAAATATGGGATTTTCTTTCCCTATAATAATTTTTAAATAATTTTAATGAACAATATTTTGGAAAATTATCTATTTTAAACTTTATTTTCTTTAATGATATTTATGGCTTTTCAAAATTACTATAATTTTTACGAACACTTCTTATTATTAAGCTCAATTTTATACATCGTTAGAAGATATTTTTATTGGTTTCAAGTATTATTGCAATGTATTAAAAATACTATAAATTTCTTCCATGTATGGATTTTTATAGTTAAATAATTAAGCAATTAAGTAATTAAACATTAAATGATAAAACCAGCGTTGCCTTTAAACATGTTTACATGACTTTAGTATTATATTTTAAACTTTGACAATTTTTAGAAATTTGCAAAATGTTATAAATTTGGAATTAAACGTTTTTAGCAAGAAAGTACCTAGGGCTATTTTTAAAAGGTACCAACAGTATCCCATTCATAGATTTATTACCTATAACAACTCTGTTTTACACGTTATAAGTGGCGGTGTTCATGTAATGTAAACAGCCGTTCGTGTTATTTGTCTACATTCAACAGATTGTTTAAATTTGAAATAATGCTATAATAAAAAGAACAATAAACCGATTTAATAAGTAAACTAATAACTTATATCAATTTAATGAATATATTAAACATTTTTAACAAATTTTTAATATCGAGGTTTTACCATCTGGCAATATTTGTTTGAAAAACACAACACTGATAAGACGACAAAATGTCAAATGATAAATGTCAGTGAAACGCGAATGAAAACAAAAAAACAATGTTGACTTTCCAACGGTTTTTGAGAATTCAGCGTATTGTTGGAGGAACATATATTTTATAATATACACATATTTTGATTAATTTTAAATAAACATTCTAAAAATTTCATAAATATAATAACTCGTTTATAATTATTTGCTAATAATTAATGTTATACTTTATATTCACTCTCAATAATAAGTTTTAATCTACAAATTTGTGTACCCATTGATTTCAACGAATATTTACACTTATTGGCATCACTTAAAGATGCCTGTTTGGCGCGCGGCAAATCAGCTGAGCCACATTCGGGTCATTTGCTCGCTCATTTTAGTCCAACACGACGCATTTGGTAAATTCTAAGAAAATTTTGATACCCCTTTGCATGGTCTTAAACTTTACCGATTTTCCTAAAAATTACACCATCTGAAAATTTCAATTTTTCCGAATTTTTTGATGCAAAAATTATAAAAATCGGTTTAGATTAACGGGTAGAAAAACGTCTTTGAAAATTCGTATTTTTTCGGTGTGTGTGGTGTAGAAAAGAAAAAAAATTGTAAACGCTGGAATTGGAAATTCCTTTTCTCGCCATTTTGCTTATAGAAAAAAGTGATTTTGTCTTATTAAAAATCTTACGAATTTTGAGTGAAATTAATGTGAGAATGGTGTGAAAATATTATTGAAAATTTCCCAATAATGCCGTAATAAAATAAATGAATTAACTTAATCTAAAAAAGCGATTTTATATTTTTGGTGGAAGAAATTATACCACAAAAAAGTAAGACAATTTTTTCTTCGCCGTAATTTTGTTTGACAAAAGAAAAAAAGTAAAGAAGTGCTTGTGTAAAAAAAGATAAGAAAATAATGGTTGTGGTTGGTTAATAAGGAAAATAGATAAAAAAGAACGTGTAATATAATTTTGGTGTATTTTGGGTAAAGGTCTTAATTACCGTCCTTTGAATCGAACACAAGAATAGGAAAATAAAACGTCATCATATATTAACATTAACAATGAAGAATTAAAATGTTAAACGTTAATTGTTGTTGCTTGTGAAGAAGAAAAAATATTTTACTACAACAGCAAATTGTTATTGTAAAATATTTATAATTTTATCCCTCCATTTAACTTCTTTCACTTGCTCTTAGTCTTTCTCCCTCATTCTGTCTAATACATATGTACACTTGAATTAATTTATGATTGTTTTTAGCAATATCACCCCGGGCTTAAAAGAAGTTTTTAAACATTATTCTTAATTAATAATAAATCGAAGAAAAATGGCGCATTCATCGACTGCTACTGCAGCTTCTGCCACTACGATAGGTGAAATAAATTATTTCTTTCAGGATGAAAATGGTAAGTTTTTGCTTTAAGTAGAACTTTAATTTATTTCATATATTTTAAGCCTAAGCTAACTAACTACGCATGTGGTCTAATAGTTTTTGCAATTTGCATTTTGGTTGATTATTTGCACCATCCCATCCCCCTTTTTTGTGTTTTTATTTCGTTCGTTTTCTTTTTTCTCGATCAGTTTGTTGTTGTATCTTTGAGCCGCCATATTTTTACAGTCAATCTTAAGGCATGCAGAGCTTTGAAAGTGTTTAATCTTTTGTTTATTTATTTATTTTTTTGGGAAATATGAAATTTGGAATTTATTTTCTATTTTTTTTTTTAAATTTTGGTTTTTCTTGTTGATGTGATTGTAAGAAAGATAAAGAGTTATACTGTTCATTTTATTTCGTTATTTTTTCTCGAAAATGTGGCTAACACCGAGTCTATATTATTCCTATTTTGTATCAAGAGAGAGGTCAGTTTCACTTTTCATTATTTATGTTACTGTAAATCACAACGATTTTCGGCCATTTAGTTTACATGTAATATATCCAGTATTTGATGTACATGGAGTGTAACAGCAAAAAATAAGTACATCTAATTAAGAATATCATTTAATTATTTTGTAGAATTTATAAGCATATTTGTGTAAGTAACACCATTGCTATATTAAGCCATCAATATGTAGTACAGTTAGTTCCTTTAGACACGTTTAAAACCTAATTTTCATTAAGAAAATTTTTAAAAATGATTGACTTAACCCGATTGTAACTAATCTTAAATATTAATGATAAATAATGCTCTCTAAAATATATATGAAAATCTATCTGCCTGCTTTATTTCGTATACTTTGATTCAATTGAACACATTATTAACCATTTTTCACCAAATATGTTTTCATAGATGTTAATTTGGATTTGAGGCTTATTTCCAACATCTTAAGTTAGACACATAAAAATATGTGCCCAGAATGAAAAAGTAATCAAGCGTGATAAAAACTGTTTCAATAAATAGAACTAAAAAACTATTTTATTAAATTCTAATACTTCTTCTGGTTTATATTGAAAACAGATTCTTGAAAATCCCTTTGTTTTTTACTACGTCTTTTTGAAGTTATGTTACTATTTTTAATATTTTCTGCGTATGAGTCTACGCATTTTAAATGAACTAAATTCTTGACAGTTTAGTTCTTTGATATCACTCAGCTTTTTTTATTGAAATAGTGAGAAAAAAATTATAAGTAGTTTGGTTTTTTTATTGATCTATTTCATCAATTCGAAAATTTCGATTCTTTTTACTCGATATTTATCTTATTATTTCTTTCAGTATGTAGAATGAGGAATTGCTGGTCAAGTTAATTTCTTTTGTTTTTGATGTATTACAATATAAACACGAACAATAGCCTTGCGTACTACATGAATTTTAGAGAGCTTAGAAAAGGCAACGCCGGTAAACTTCGCAACACGCAAATTAAGTAGCTCATTTTTTGCTATTCGAGCTGTTTTGTAAGCTCTTTTTTGTCTTTTGTTCTTAAATCTGAGCACTTGGCTTTAAACATATTGTCTGTAATTCACGCCGAAAAGATCAGAATCAATATTTCCCTAACCTTCTATATTCATATCAATCGTTTTATACAGTCAACATTAAATTAAACCAAGTCAACTTTATTTTCTTTATATACACTGTAAAGTGTGAAACAAATTTTTTTCACACAGTCCTTAGGTCACATAAAATTCATTCAAAATAATAATTTGGATTTTAAGATCTTTAAATATAGTTCTCTTCCAGTAATTGTTAAACTTGCAAGTTTTGATAAGAATTTAGAGAAAATTGAAATTAAAAAATTAAAATTTTCCTATACAAAAATACATAATCATTTAATAGAATTTGTTAGTAATTTTCCTGTTTTAATCTTCTTACTACTTTACAAAATTATTGTCATTGTATTATTTTATATTATAACCATCTTATAAGAGATACTATTCAACAATTCGTATCAGCCTATCCCATCATTATACTATAAAGAACACAAATTCATTGTAACACAAATCTTTATGTTGTTCTTTATTATCAATTTTTTGATTTTCTTTTATTTATTATTTTTATATTTTTGGTTTGTTTTATTTTCTACTATTACATGTTTTTAATATGTATGAAAACAAAAGTTGTATTTTTTTTCTTTTATAAAATCGTGTACGAGTACTACGACAAAAGCGAGAATATTTATAGAAATTTATAAAAAAATAGAGAACAGGAAAATAGAATGATTGCCCACATTTTTTAACGAAGCAAAAGAGTTGTAGCAAATATATATATATTTTTTTGCTTGATTTACGTTTATAATTGATAATACGACTATAATACAAAAACGCCTAAAACTTGTTAAAATTTCGCTTGATAAATTAAGGAATTTGATTTTGTTAATAAGTTAGGCATATCAGTGTGTATGTATTTAAATTATATGACGAATATGAAAAGGTTAGGCATATCAGTGTGTATGTATTTAAATTATATGACGAATATGAAAAGGATTTTTAATATATTTAATATACAAATACTATTTATTTTCTAAGAAATATAAAGCGTTAAATAAATATTAAATACCTCAAATATGGGCTGCGCACGAAAAAATTATTGCATACAATTTATTTATTTAAAAATTCACAGTAATATCAAGACACCTCCTTAGGCCAATTAATATACATATATTAATTGGCCTAAGGAATAAGGAAAAGTGAAAGCAATAGGTCAATCTGTTTCAAATTTTAATTTTGTTTAATGTTGCTATATATTTTAAGTAAATTATTTAATATTTTTGGAATACCCCTAAAAAAACTTTACAACCCGTGCCATGGGAGTTGGAGGGGAGTTGTTAGCGATTAGTTTATTTAGGCACTGCTACCACTCACCTTGATCTTAAAAGTACACTTGGTTTATTTGGTCCACGAGTACTTCCATGAGTTTATAGGTTTAGATGTAATGCGTAGGATCCAATTATAGTCAGTGCGTTAAATGTTTAATTTTTTATGAACTAGTGCTTTTTTCCTTACATGTACAAATGTCTTGTCCAATCAAAATTTTTTACATTCTTATTTCGCTCTTTAGACAGTATTCATATTTATGAAAAAAAAAACTTAATCTCAATAATTTTCGCGTTCTCTTTTATATTCACATTATTTGTGTTTTTTTTTTTACTTTTCTGATAAATTAATGAAGGGGTTACATTTTTTTATTGTAATTTTTCATCGGCTGTCAGGATATTTTTTGGAGATCGTAAACTTTTT
>MINK01173686.1:1822-13023 GCA_001735545.1 Phormia regina
ATATATATATATATATATATATATATATATATATATATATATACACGAGTTTATCACAAATTAAATAAATCCCTTTAAAACCGCATTAATAATCGAATTTAAAAAAAAACAAATCTGAAATTAAATAATTGTCTCATATAGGGTTAAGAGAATACATGTATCAATAGTATTAAATAATGTTCTAAAATATGAATTTCAATTGAAAATATCTAAAATATTCGAGCTTTAATAAAATTTTAATATTTTTATTCAAAATACACTGCAACCGCGAAAGAGTTTACGGCTCAGAAATGTGAACAAATATTTTTACATGGACTATTACAAAACGTGAATAAAACATGGAAGCTTAAAAATGTGACAAACTTTTCATTTTTATTGTTAGTGTTTACAAATTAAAAATATTTTTTTTTTTTCATTCTTATCCTAAAAAGTACTGTTTTGTTCGTTAAAACAAGAAAAGTTTACCAGTTGAAAACGTGAAAAACCTTTGTAAAAATTAGTTCACGTTTCCACGAATGTACTGAATATTACATATAATTTTTCTGTCAAATCTTGTAATTTCATTAACAAAAAGTTAAGAATTGTATATAGGGTTCAACGAAAATTATTTTTTAGAGTTATTTTAAAAACATGGTCCAGCTCACGTATATGAAGTAATTGAATTGAAATATTTTAGTGATTTGCTTAAAACATATCAATCTTTTAATTTGGATGTTACGTTTGCATTATTCAGTACTAACAATTTCCAATAGGGATTATTGATATTTCTTTACACATGCAAACAACATACCAATACCAAAACAACCACATGTATTTAATACACATTAAGACAACCAATAAAATAAACACTTTAAATATTTAAACATATACTTACATACATTCCTACACACGCAGTAATATAACTACATTATATACACATATGTATATACACATTCATATTTATTGCAGTATTGTGTCAAAAAAGGAAATGGATCAAGAAAAATAAAATATAATAAAAACCAAGTTAAAATTACGTGTATGCTATTAATAAAGTGTTGCCTAGAAAATCTCATTTAAAAATAACCTCCACAATTTACCAAGAAATATTTCGTTAACAAAAAAAAAATCATTTATTAAATACACAAACTCTTAAAGAAAATGTTGGTTTTTATATTATTATTTGAATACAATAAATATTTATATTCAGGCTGTAACCTTGACAATGAGTTTTTATTTTTCCGACATAAATTATTTTGTTTTTTAATACTCATACAACAAGTACCTAACATTTTACATATTTAAAATTAATTTTTCTTTTTCTATTTTCTTTGCAGATTATGAAATATACGATATTGTTGAAAGAAATATAAACGAATAAATATTTATATAACAACAGAATATTTAGCATATAAGTTATATGTCAACATCAACGTGTTATAAATAATTTCTTTTGCATTTATTTAAAGAACAAATGAAAAAATGCATTTTATAAATTATATCAATTGTACGTTTTGTACATTATTTTATATCATCATTAATTTGAGTAAGTATGAATAAAATTCTTTGATTAAAGATAAATTTTTAATTTATATAATTTGCACTAAATTACATTTAATAATATGTTTAAGGAAAAGATTTTAATCTATTATGTAGTTATGCAAAAGAAATTTACATAATTTTTATTAATAATTAATTACATCTAAAATTATAGATAATTTTTGTCTAAAAACAATTTATTGAAATTTTTACTAACATATTGCTATCATATTTAATTACACAATGCGACATATTTGGGTTCATTTAATACTCCTTCAATGATGTCAGCGCAAAATGAAATTTAAGCAATTTTTAGCACATGCACTCCTCATCGCCAGGATAGAACCACTACAGTTTGAACTGAAAAACTGCTATAATTTTTAAATGGAGTAACTTAGATGATTCTAACTTCTTAAAGAAATAAATCATAAAGTAATTAACTACATAAATACAATAAAGAAGCTTCCATTATTTCATAACGGTGCTTTTCTATTGTTATGTAAATATATATAAAAATTCTTCAGTATTTCCTTCCTTTTTCAACTACTCGGCAACTTTTTTAAATGGCAACTTATATGTTTAATGAATAAGCTATTCATAGTTAATCACAAACTATGAATAGCTTTTATATTGAAATATCCTTTTTAGGACACTTTTTAAAAAATCTCAACAATAACGCTGGCAATTAGAGCACATTTTCTTGTTTTATTGTGTTATTATTTAATTTTTATATGATTTTAATCTTTAATTCATTAAGTTTAAGTTTAATTAAATTTTATATAAAACAAACTCTTTAATTTAACATTGAATTTACACTTATTTTTGCGTTAAACTATTCTATGTATATACATTATATAAATTTTACGCACATACATAAATATTTAAAATGCTTTTTAATTAAATTTTTGTTGTATTTATCACATAAATTATGTAAATTCACTCATTATGATAAAATTAATTTAAAATATGTTTTACAATGTAAGGAAATCGAATAAGGTACTCGATATATAAAATGCACAAATATTTACTGTTATATATAAATAATATTAACTAAAAAAACAAACATGAACGATTTTTAAAAATATTTAAAACAACAATTTTTACGTCTTTAATTGCTATAAAGATCACAATGCGATTTACTTAAATAACAACTTAGTATAAAATTCTCTTTACCAAATAGGCTTGGAAATTATATATTTTCTAAAAGTCAAATAAAGTTTTAATCATTTACTTATATCAGTCAATAAATTTTAAAATATTTTAAAGCTTTATCAAAACGTATAACAGTAAATACTAACAGGCACTTATACACATAAACACAAAAGTTAAAATATAACATAAAATGCTGTTTAAATTAAATTGTATTTCAAAAATAAACAAAGATTAAAAAATAAATGATTTTTTCACTCAATCATTGCAAAACATAAAAAGACAACAAATTTATTTGGATTTATAAACCAATTTTAAACAAATATATATGTATGTGTGTAAATATATTTTTTATTATGTTGCATTCTTTTTACAAACAAATGACCAACTGAAATATAGAGAAAAACTTCAAATAATATAATTATAAAATAGACAAACAAAAATGAAATAAAATAAAAACAAGTGCTACAAAAAATAAAAACAAACAAAACGATTTTATTTATTTATGTGGTTGACATGCAATTTTAGTTTTATTATTATTTTTTTTTTTTTTTTCATTTCAAATTTTATGCACACAACAAATTGTTGTTTACTTACAGAATATATTTGCTGTTGAAGAAGGGAAAACTAAATTTGCAATTGCAAAACAAAAACAAAAAAAAAAAAAAATTAAAAAATTTATTTACAAAAACTTGCAATAGAAACATATATATGTATAAACTATTTAAATATAACATTTAAAAAAAGAAACTGTTCTACGTTCCTATTACTAAAAAAAGCTAACTATTTAAAAGTTAAATATTTAAAATTAAAAAATTGTAATAAAGTATTTTTATTGTTTTAGATGAATTTGTTACCAATTTAATTTGTCATATATTATGTAAAATTATAGTTAATATAGATACATTTTTTTATTTTTCTAAAAGTCATTGGTTATTTTGTTTTTAATTTGCAAAAAAAAAAAACTGAATAATTGTTAAATGAATTGCAATAAAAAATCGCTCCACTTTCACTTAAATAAAACCGCAAAATGTTTATTTAATTATAACAAAATAAACAAAAATTATAAAAAAAGAAATAATATATTTAATTAATTATTATTATTGCTAGCATATAAAGTAAACAAGAAAAGAAATAAATTTGCAAGTAATAAATATTTATATAATTAATTTGCATTAATTAAAAATAACAATAATTTTCAGTTTAATAAACTGTTGCTTTGAAATAAAAACAATATATAATAAAATAAAAAGTATAAAATATAACTTACAGAAACCTTCAAATATTTTTAGAAAAACGTTCGCTCAATTAATACAATGCCTATTATATTTTTAATAACTTCTAAAAATTACTTTTTTTATTTTTATAGCTTCTTTTCCAGACGTTTAGGGAAAATATACAATTCATTCTAAATCAATACTAACATACACACGTATGAGTAATATATATTTTTATAAAAACAAATATTACTCATACGTTAAGTTTGTGTATACAAAGTAACTTGTCATGTTCTTTGTAATAAATTAATTAAGCTTTTATTGTTGATTTCAGTTTAATTTGAATTTAACAATTTTATACAAATATAATTCAAATTTGTAGCTCAAGACCCAAAAGTAGTTTATGTGGGTATAATTATAGGGATAGATTTAGAACAACTAAAATTAAAAACAAAAATGGTGTTATTGGTTGTGTTCATAAATCTATTGAACAATTCTAAGAAGAGATATCAGGACAGTTGAATTAGTTGGGAACGCCGCAAATTCCATCAACAAAGATTTAGTGTCTTAGTGTGTTTTCATTAAACTTTAAAGATATACTGGGCCACAGACAGAACTTCCTTAAAGCCATTGACAATAGCAAAATTACTATCGACAAAGTGATTATATGACTAAAGTTATTTTTAATAATCTTTAAAGATCTCCACACAGTTGTTTTTAAAAATAAACTAAAATTATTAAACTTTTTTTTTTTTAAATTAAATTACAATTACATAGACTACTGAAATATTTAACAAGTTATCATTTCTCATAATTCCCATCTGAAAATTTATATATCTAAATAATTTTAAAATTTTGACTTGTACACAGGCTCTTTCATAAATATTATTTTTAACACAGCGAATATAATTTTACATTGTACTTACTTATTTTCCTTGTATTCACTTTTTATACCTACCTTTCAGCCAAACTGTACATTATGATAAGCTTATTGTGACGGAATAGAAATTTAATTAACGTTTACTCCTGTGCATGTATAGTATTTTAATACACTCATACATATGCGTATGTACTTGACCTTTTACTTTTCAAATTAAATAAGTTTTCTTTTATTTATTTTTTTTTTTTTCTAAAATCTTCCTGTGTTTCCTGTTCCAGTGGTGGTATGTGTGTATGTTTGTTGATGTGGGTCTTTTTATGTGCATTTTATAGTGGTGCCATAATAACCTGAAGTCTGTTTAAAATTGCCAACATTCTACACACAGAGTGTTTACTTCATAAACTTATGAACAATTTTCCATAATTTCTCAGAGGAATTTTGTACAAACACATACATACATATATGTATGCATAGAAAATTAACCTTTTAAACATATCAAGCTTGTGATGAATATTTTATTTAAACTTACAAAAAATAATAACGAATAAACATCTAAGTTTCTATGAGATTAGGGAGAAAACTTATACTAATAATAAGTGGAGAAGACAATATAAATATTAAATTACATTAAAGAGTAAATCTCAAAATAAATGATGATCATGTTGCATATCCAAAGGAATCCAATGATTCGAAGATGCTGAAATAAATTTTGTATAATGAGAGATATCATTATCATCATTATTATTATTGAACAAAAGTGCAGGTATTTGTTAACCATTCATGCGTATTATAATGCACTTTTATTTCATACCACCTATGCTTACTATGCTAATATATGTAAGTATAATAGTAAGCAGCTGTTCTATGTTGTAGAAGAAGGTATATGCTAAGATATAAGTGTAAGTGCATGTATTCTGTGCACATCAAGTAATAAGTACATTTCAATACAGACATATCTAACACTATAAAAATACAAAAAGAATAAGAAGAAGAAAGGTAAGGAATTTTCTATAACCTCAGCTCCTTTTATGTAAATTTATACGATGATATTTCTAAGTACCAGTAGTAAATACATTTGAGTAGAATACTATTTTAGTGGTTATATATATGTGAGTTTTGTATGACATGTCAGTTGCTCAATTTTGTATTTGTATTTGTGCGGTACCTTCTACATAACTGCTCACTATTTGATTCTGTTGTTATTGTTATTTTTTCTTTCATACTTTTGCTATTTTTTTTTTCTTTTTATTCGACTTTAATAGCTACTACTGTTGTTTTGTTGCAACAGACCTTCAGATTTTCTTTTTATCCTTTTTGGCTCTTGAATAAGAAATTCTATTTCAATACTTATAAACTTGCATTTTTGTATGTATGTAATGTATATTTGTATATTCCTATATACCACTTTTATAGATGTGTGTAAATGTGACACAGCTGCAGTTGACACGTTTTGTTGCTAAAAGTTGATTACACTGCTACTACTATAGAACACTTACAAAAACAAAACTAAACTCCTCAATACAACTTGTTGTAATTTTAGTTTTACTGTTGCTGCTACTACTACTTCTGCTGCTGGTGGTAAAATGTACACTCGTTTCTGCTGGTATCATTTCAAACTACTGCTGGTAGTATTTTCCCATGCTATAGATGTTCTTTGCTCTATATTTAAAATCATTATTTTGGTTTTGGCCTTTATTCTGGGCACTATAACCGTTCATAGCTGGAAGATGAATAGGGAAGTATGTTTGTATGAATGAATGAATGCTTCTGGGTTTTTAGAACTGCGATGTAACATAATGAAAATGACAATCATGACGATGATGACAACATTTACTATAAAGTCAATGACAATTGTATTTTTCGAGGTTAAATAAAAAAATATCTACACTATAAACCGAAATGGAAAAAATTGCAACAGATGTTAGATTTACGTTTAATAGGTTTAATTACAAGCAGAAGCGAAGTAACGAAATCTTATAAGCCTTATAATAGGATCTCTTACAATAATTGCATTAAAAATATGTATGTTCTAAACATACTTCAGAAAGTTTTGTTCTGTAAACATAATTTTTGACATAAAGTCATACATTCCATTTTGTATTATGTTCCAAACAAATACGCTTCTAATACTTATTATTTTTTTTTTTTTTTAATAAAATATTATATTAAATATAATATACATCAAAACTTTTATGTTGTACTTTCTCATCATGAAATCCTTTTAAATTTCTATTATTATTATTATTATTATTATTATTATTATTATTATTATTATTATTATTATTATTAGTACCTTGGATTTCACATACCATAATTTAACCTCTATTAAAACTAACACTAGTTCATATGTATGCATAAGAATTTTCTTGCTCCTAACTATCTTTACGTAGAAATGTGTATCTTCAAAACATTTTGTTCAAAAATAACGACAAGTATTGTTCATGCCACCATCATTGTCGTCATCGACATAATCATTTACTTCATACTCATCATTGTTAGCAGCTTTTGTGTATATAATAGGAGAAAATACATAACCTTATACGTATTGAACGCATATATTTACAAAATATGTAGGTTTCTATTAGACTGGTACAGATTAAAAAAACATTATGATGAAAGTATTACAAAAAAAAACAAATACGAAAAATTTCCAATTCTAAAATTTTCAAAATATAAAAAATCGTAAAAAAAATTGTCAAAAATATTATTTGAACCAGTCTAATATACTTACATATATGCCCTAATACCTTATGTTGTAATATTTCACCTATTAATAAATAATATTATGTTGATCATATTATTGTCATTCAATATATGTGCTAACAAAATTCTTTGTTTGTCTCTTTAAATCGTCCCACTTGAGTTTTATTTATTTTTTATTATTATTTAAAGGATTTACGAGTTTTATTTATCATCTTATTTAAATTCTGAAATCTTTAAATGCATTTGTAAAGAAAACGCAATAATTCTTTTCTCCTCTATTTTGTGTAAAATATATGTATATTTTACTTTTTATTGAATTTTTTATTTTTTGTTTGCATATTATTATAAGTTGGTAAATTGAAGTTGTTGTTATTTCTGATGATTATATTAAACTAAAACCCCCCAACTTAAATTTAATACAACAGAATAAACAATATAAAACATACACACATACCTATGCATATATGTATGGGAAAGGAAATCTTATTATCATTATAATAATGATTATACATACATATACATAAATATATATGTATGTATTGTGTAAGTACTTATATATAAAAGTGTATGTGTAAGTCCTATTGTATATTGTGTTTTGCACTCAGTGTAAATTTGTTTTCAAAAACCAGGAGGAGTCTGTTTATGAGTCAGTGCATGAAGATTTTAGTTACTGTTGATTGTAATGATGTGCTGTGTTGTGTTATGCCCTGTATCTCTATTGTCTGTCATATAGAATGATGCTGTTTAATGGCAAGTCATGTGTAAATTTATGAACATTTTTATGGCTTATAAAAGTAATTGATTGGTTAGAGGTTAAAATTTTGTTCATATAATTTTAATTTTCTTACATTTGCTTTAAATTCTTCATTAGCATGTTAAAATAAACTGAATTCCTAACAGGCCAAGTATGAATAATCAAAATTATCTGAAAATTAAGTGACTAATAGAAATTTTAGTAAGTGCATTAAATATAATGTAAATAATATTGTTTATAAATTCCAATTTAAATTTCACATGCTCAATAAAATCTTTACTTTTAATTTATTTTTTAGTTATCTAATCACAATTCATAAAGTAAGTAAATGGCATAAAATTATGAACTGTTAATAAAAGCCTTTAAAAAGATCATTTAAATAAATAATAATTATTACTAAAATATTAAATACAAACTATTTTATTCAAAATAAAATCTTAATATTTATAAACTTATTATCAGGGAAACCAAAAAAAAAATGATTTAAAAAAAAAAAAAAACATATTAATAATTATTTAAATAAAGCTTTAACAAATAAACAATGCATTTATTTTTTCTTAAGAAGCCTCAGACTCTTGTAGATTTTACTTAAGTAATTACAAACAATATCAAAAGACGTGTTTCTTTTATACTTTTTAAATCCTTGCTATTATCAACAGATATTTTTAACTCGTGTTAAATTCCTACAAGATTAAAAATACGAAAGAAAAATTAACAAAAATACAATCTCATTGATATATAATGAAATTTTATACCATTTTAACGATGCAATACACTAAAATACAGCATACACAGTAACAACACAATATAATAATGTATCCTCAATGTTCTACAATTTACGAATACAATGTTTGTTGTAAAGGATTGCATGCAACACGCTCACAAAAGTTACGTATACCATATAATACTTACACACATATATATATATACAATTATAATATGGCATGTTCTGCTCGTAAGTAAGTATGTGTAATAGTCAATGTGTGTTTAATGTAAATCTGTAATCATAGTTGTTGTTATTATAAAGAAATGAAAGAATGCGGTTTTCGTTTTACTTTTTTTTTTTGCAAATGTTTCGCTGAGCACAACGAACAGACAGGCAGGCTGGCACACATTTAACAAATAAACAAGTAATCCAAAGCAATGGCAACAACAAAAGTAAGTATTTCCTATATATCGAAATTTCACTTGCACTCATACATGCATACCAATATCCAGCAATACTATACACTTATAAACATGTATACAAATATTTTTAAAAATGTAGAATAAAGAAACAATTTTCGACTTATTTCCAATGGGCACCATATTCCACATTAAGCGAAAGTAGGTTGTTTGGATGGTTGTTAAAAAAAGAAATTCTTAACATACTTATGGTTTTATATCGAAATTGGAGTAGATTTTTTATGAGACTTAAAAGAAATGATTTAATATTATTAAACGTGTGAAAAAATATATTAAAGATAAACAGCCTGTCTTTATTTACATGGTTTTTAAGTAATAAATTTAATTATTGCAAATACTTACTATAATTACAAAAAATAAAGACAACACAATATTGAAAATAATATGAGTAGCACAGAAAATATTTTTACAGCACCTTTCTTTCTTTATATGCACATTTTTTATTATTTCAGAATTTACATATTAATCAAACGAACTAAAGAAAAAACTATATATTAATTGAAAATACTTGAACTCTTTTTCTTTTCTAATTACTTTTACGTACATATTTTTTAATTTAATGTTCAAGTATGAGCAATAATTAATTCAAGGCAATTGACTAAATATCACTCATACGTAAAAGTACTAAACTTTGTATAAGTAATCGACAATTATCTATTACCTGTTCACATTAATTTCTTTAACATTTTCTAGTATTTTATGTTGACAAATTACTATTTACTTACTTATTCTATTGTCCTTATATTTATTTTAATTTAATTCTTAATATAATAAAAAATATACCTACATGTAAGTAAATATACATATGTATATTACCATGTCAATTAGTAAATCATTACTATAATATATTTTTCCTTGTGTGATTG
The DNA here is from genome assembly GCA_001735545.1 of Phormia regina. Taxonomy (NCBI): domain Eukaryota; kingdom Metazoa; phylum Arthropoda; class Insecta; order Diptera; family Calliphoridae; genus Phormia; species Phormia regina. The sequence continues at coordinate 12,092 of MINK01173686.1, forward strand.
TGAATCTATAAATGTGTCTGTACAACACAAATATGTTGGTATGTTAAAATTAATTAATTAAAGTTTCAATATAATACTAGAACAATGTTGTCTTGATTATATTGTGTTGTCATTGAATTACACATTTCGATATACATATAAACCTACTTAAACAAATGTTCATACATACACACACACAACAAATGTTTGTCTATAAACATTCATATAGTTGTAATCTATAGGTAGATACTTATATTATGTATGTTATACATTTTCTTATTTAGGATTGTATATATTTATTTGTTATACATATATGTATGTATTGATAAATGTAATTGTATCTGTTACGCATCCTACTTGTGTAGCTTGGTTAATTTATTTATTAACAATTTGTAATTAGTGAAGCATGTCTAAGTAAATAATAGAAATTCATCTTGATATTATTTAGAAAATGCAAAACATGAATGTTAATTATTATATATTATATTATATCGTTATGTTAAAGTTTAAACTAAAGGTTTGCCCAATATCAAAATTTTGCTTACATTTATTTAAATATTTCTTAAATTAAAGTATTTAAGCATTTTATGAAAACGTTATTGTTTTTCCATTAACATTTAAAATTTATATTCTACGAAGTTAAAATCATAGTGAAAAGTTTTGACACTTTAATCGTCATTTAATATATAATCTCTGTGTGATGTCTGTATACATTCTGCTTCTGCCTTGTCTGTCTTGATTTAAGTATGAAAAAATTAGAGCACCAGCCATATAATCCATCAACAACTGTCACTAACACTCACCAATGTTAAACGGCAGCTTGACTTGAGTTTCTATCTTTTCGTTTACTTTTCATATATATATATATATATATATATATATATATATATATATATATATATATATAAAATATATATATATATTTTTTTTTTTTTTCCTTTACATACACCCAT
>MINK01173687.1:0-13280 GCA_001735545.1 Phormia regina
TTTTACTTACCAACAAGTGTATAATCCTCATATTTAATAATGTGTTTCAAATTTTTTTTTAAATTTATAACTACTTCCTCAAAATTTGCAATTTTTTTTTTTTTTTTTTTTTTTTTTTTTTGTAAAAAAATCTTGTTATTTTACTATAACTCTCTTTTTCGCTTACACACTACAAACACTGGCCAAAGATATAAATGGTAAAAAAAAAATATCCTTGTAAAACTTGATTATTTTTTACAATAATTTTCTCTTGATTTTGTTATTATTATTTTGTATTTTTTTAAGTTAAGGCCATTGTATGTAAATATTGTATCTAATTTCACAAAAAATAGAAAAAAACACTCGTATAAGAAAGTAACTTTCGCGCCCACTGCTAACAATATTTTTTTACTGGAGTAAGTTTTTTTTTTATATTATTTGAATTGTTTTCATAAAGTAAAACAAAAACGAGATAAATTAAAAATATTTTTTTAATAAAATTTATTTTTTGCACACCTTAAGTGTTTTTTTGGTTAAAACACTGAAAAACGCGACCGAACGTTAGTGAAGCTAAAGTTAAACTAAATTTATTAAAACCAAAATTTCCGTCAAGCCAACCAACACTGACTACAAAACAACACAAGAAGACACTGATGACGACTTTACACACAAACTAAAAAAAAAACTGAATAAAAAAACACCAGCAACAACAATAATAAAAATCAAAATGCAAAGAGGCAGGCAGGGCGTCTGTCGTTTTTACCTCTTTTATTTTAAACTTTATTTTTGTTTTTTTTTTTTTTTGTGTGAGTTTTTGAATGGTGGCTTGGCACAAGCAGCAAACTAGCAAATAAAAGATTTGAAGAAGCAACAACTTGTTTGAGACAACATCAGTAAACCTTTCGTTTCAAAAAATAAATAAATAAATTTACAATATAACTATTTTTTTTTTTAAACTTCATTATTGTTGGCCAAAATATTTGAAAACAAAAAAAATTGGGGATAAAATGACAGAAATTAAAAGTTGTTTTTAAGACTCACTATTCATGTTGTTTGTGATATTGGTGGCGGCGGTAGATAAGTAGTGAATCTATAGATTTAACTAAAATATTTGTCACTTTGTTGCAACTAAGAAAGCAACAATATATTGTTGCTAATGATGACAATGATTGCAATATTAATGATAATTAAAAAGTTAATGATAATTATGTCTTTAAATAATGTTGCTTATAATGTTGCTCTTGTCATGTTAAAGCAACATTTCTGTGGCAATCTTTTTCCCTTTTATCCAGTTTATTATACAAGAGTCTGTATCAAAGTTATATATAAATGCATCGTCAGAGTTACAAAAAATAGTTGAGCATTGCCACAGCAAACATATCATGTTTAATTTTTTCATAATATTATTATTACTGTACTGTATTATTTAATTGAAGCAACCATAAAATCAATTTTTTTAGCGTTAATATTAATTATATATACTAGTGATCATATCTTTGATATCTTTTCAATTTGCTGTAATTATATAATATGTTACCCACTATTATCAACAATATTATTGTTATAAAAAAAAATGAATTGAAAGAAATGTATTTTTCAAAATAAAATTTAGTTCCATTTAATAGTAGTAATAAACTAAATCAATTTCCTTCTTCCCACTTTCCTCTTGAGTGTCTCCAAAATTGCAACCAACAATTTACCATTATTTCCACGATAAACACCAATAAACTCGAAGTCCAACCGATAGCTAAAATCAACCAAACTAATAACAAATCATTCTCGGTCAAATCTTCATACGTTTTAATGCGGCTCGAATCACGTAAAGTAATTCTTTTCAAATTTAAAAGATCATTAAATATTTGCAATTTCCAAGCATGAAGTAAACCACTTCTATGGATTTTATGTACCAGATAATCCAATGGTTCCTTATAAGGAGAATGTTGGCCCAATGGCATTCCAAATAGAACGATATTCCAAATATTCATATTTTCCGAAACGCAAAATACTTTTTGCACATAATACAGTTGAATGTTTGAGTAAATCTGCCATAGAGCTGAGGTAAGTGTATAACCATATGTGGTGTTGAAATTTTTTCGTAACTCTCCAAATAATGTGGAATTATCGGTGTATTCAATAGCGCCTTTCATTTTCTCCTTGAGCACATAATCATTTTCATCCATATTTTTAACGTCCCATATACTAAGCAAAATCTTTTGGTTACTAACTCTTAGTTCATCGAAAGTTGAAATTTGTTTGTGAAATGGTGGACTTGTGATGAGAGTTTGTAAATGAGCCGAGAAAAGTGTACTCATGTAGAGACCCATTACAAAGATTAAAACATAAATAAAACGCAAACTCAATAAACTGGATTTTTTCAAATTAAACGATTGACCCAATATGCCCGGTATAACTTTATCACTCATTAATAGATTCAGCCAAATCATTTGATTATAAAATAGTTTCTCTATTATAGTATGGATCAGAGAAAATGTTATGGTAAAGGTAATAATGATGGCAAACAGATCAGTCGTTAACATAACATCATAAACTTCATTTACAGTCATTCTACGGGCGCAGGGTATCATGATCATCCATTTACTTACTTCGGTCGGATAGGACATGTGTTTTAAGATCTGACTACTGAAAATGGGATTAACAGTCATGGGTATATCCAATTGGCCCTGCTTAGACATATTCAAAAGCGTAGAGTAGTGTATAATCTCATTTTCCTTTGGCAGGAAGGGCATTTTTAAGGTGGCATTAAATTGTTTGGCAAATAATTTCACCAATTTAGCAGCAAAACCTGTAAATTGAATTTCTCCTTTTGCATCTTTAAACATCAGTGAACGTGGTACTATTTGATCGGGTAAGGTTAGCAATGTTTTTCCCTTCATATCTAGCCAATGTATAGGAAAAAATTCTTCTCTCTCTTTACCAATTTGTTTCGCTACAAAGTTATATTGGGGATAAGGTAATAATTGCAAATATTCCTCACTTGTATCGTAAGATGAGGAATTTAAAAAATGCAATAAAACATTTGTAAATTTAAAATCTTCACATTCTTTTAAAATACTTTTTTGTGTTGCATAAGTATTTTTAATATTAACCAAAATCATTAGCATTCTTATTTGTCGCATATAATCCAAAGATTTTATTATATTCCTCCACCATTTTGTAACAAATCCTCGTTCCAATATTACCACAGCTAATATTTCATTATTAAAGAAATCCCTGTAGTAAAAGTTCGTTTGATTGTAGATTATTACTTTGGGTTCTTGAAGTGAGTAAATCATTTGAAGTCTTGGATCTCGGGGCTTCGCATGTTGCACCAATAGCAGAGAATCATAGTTGCGTTGAGTTTGGATTTCTTTTAAAAAGTTTTTATAAAAATATATGTTTTTCTTTTGAGATTTTGGTAACAATTTTATATTTAGATATCCACTAGTGATTGCAGTACAAAATAGTAAAAGAATTAAACGATGTGAGTTGTACATTTTGAATGATTTAGTTGTTAATAAAACATTTGAATTTGAATACATAATTTTATTTTTCTTGTTAATTACTCATTAAGGCAGATGTTAATGACAGTTTGGATTTTTCAGCACTTTTTTTTTTTTTTTGGTGTAATTAAAGAAGTTTGACAAGTGGTAAGTAATTAAATTTATAAGTTGTAGTTTTTACAATATTTATTTGTGTCAGTATATTGAAACTGGATTCTCAAAGTTTTCAATTAATTAGGAAACTACACTGCTAGTGTGTTTTTATGTGTTATTCTGAAGTGCCGAAAATAAAATAGACCACTTACAAGCGGAAGTATATATCTTAAGAAATGTTATAATGAATGTATTTCAATCTATTTGGAATCATTTCAATATTAAGCTTCTTGTTTGTGTTGAATATAGTCTTAATTATCTTAAGAACTATAACAGTGATAGTCAGTGATATATAACAAAGACCTCATTATTATGACTGTCCATCTAGAAGTATGTACGATTGTATGTTGATATGATTTTTTTGTAATTCATCGTCTATGAAATACATTTCTTTTTTAACACATATGTGATACAAAGTATCACAAATTTTTGTATTGAAATTTATCAAAATCCCTTTAGGGAAGGCAGAGTTATGAACTATATCCTAAAACTGTTTAAGCATTTTTCCCAATTTTCTCTGCTTAATATTAATATTATTTTATTGTAAAATTCTATAATCATTATTAAAAAATTGCTTTTATGAACAAAAAGTATTAAAAACTGAGTACGTACTTCAAATGACAACACACTCTTAAAATCATAAATATATCCATTCTTATTCAGTTCCTTCTTTGATGGATATTTATCGAATATAAAAATAAAAACTAATATTTAAAATGTTTTTAATTAATATATTTTTATTACTTAAATATTTATGCATTAGACATAACAAGAACACAGATTTAATTATTTTTATGAGCATAAAACTCTACACAACAATTAACTATTATTTCCACAAAGAATACCAACACACTGCTCGCAAGGCCCACAACTAAAATCAACCAAACCAATAATAAATCACCTTCAGTTAAATCGTCATATGTCTTAATTCTGCTCGAATCTCTCAAAGTAATCTTTTTCAAATTTAGCAAATCGTTAAATACTTGAAACTTCCAAGCGTGCAAGAGACCAATAGAATGTATTCTATGTATTATATAATTCAAGGGCTCCCTATAGGGAGAATGTTCATGCAGTGGCACTCCATACGGTAGGGTATCCCAAATATTCATATCTTCGGTTACGCAAAATACTTTTTGTACATAATAAAGTTGAACATTTGAAAAAATTTGCCAGAGAGCCGAAGTAACTTTATAGCCATAAGTAGTATTGAAATTTTTACGATATTCACTATATAAAGTAGTATTATCGGTATATTCGAAAATATCCTTAAGCTTTTTATTAAATAATTCATCATGTCCATCCAGAACTGTTAAGTCCAAACTGGTCAAAAGTATCTTTTTACCACTATTTCTTAGGTCTTCAAATGAGGTTATGGCTCGTTGAAATGGTGGACTAGTAATAAGGGTCTGGAGATGAGCCGAGAAGATAGTGCTGTTATAGAGACCCAGTATGAAAATTAATATGTAAATTAAGCGTAGACTTATTAAATTGGAATTTTTCAAGGTAAAAGATTGTCCCAATATGCCCGGTATAACTCTATCGCTCATTAGCAAATTCAACCAAATCATATGATTATAGAATAATTTCTCTATCAATGTATGGACCAAGGAAAATGTAACTGTAAACATAAGGACAATGGAAAATAGTTGAGGCGTTAGGAGCACCTCATAAACTTGGCTAATTTTCATTCTAGGAGCACAGGGTATCATAATCATCCATTTACTTACTTCCGTTACATAGGAGAGATGTTTCAACGTTTGACCATTAAATACCGGATACACACTCATGGGGATATCCAATTTTCCATGTTTAGTCATATTAAACAGAATAGCATAGTGTATAACTTCATTAACTTGTGGTTGAAAGGGCATTTTTAAGGTGGCATTAAACTGTTCTGCAAATAATTGCACTAATTTAGCAGCAAATCCTGTAAACTGTATACGTCCTTTGGCATCTTCGAACATCATTGAACGTGGTATAATTTGATCCGGAAGAGTTAACAACTGTTTGCCTTTCATATCCCGCCAATGAATGGGAAAATATTCTTCTTTTTCGCTAAAAATTTGTTTCAATTCAAAATGATACTTTGGATAGGGTAACATTTGCAAATAATGTAGAGATGGCATCTCAGAAGAAGAATTCAAAAAATGTATTAAAACATTTGTGAAACTTAATTTTTCACTCGAAATTAATAGTTCCCATTGGGTCTTTCCAATATCATTAATATTTGTCATAATTAACAAAACTCTGGTTTGACGCATCCCATTTAAAGTGTTTGCCACAAATTGCCACAAATCCTTGGAAAATTTATGCTCCATTATTACAACCGTCATTATTTCACTATTAAATTTTGACTTGTAATTTAAAGTTATTTGATTTGTTACAATGATTTTGGGTTCCCGAAAGGTATAAATCATTTGTACTCTTGGATCCTCAGACAATGACTTTTCCACTATCAGCAGTCCATCAAAAAATTTTTGTTTTTTTATTTCCTTTAAAAAGTCCTTGTAGAAATTTATACTTTTTAATTTTTGTTTTTCATGAAATTTTGTAATTAAACTGCAGTTAATAATTGTGCAGCAAATAAGTAAAATAATTAAACGCTTGAAGTTGTACATTTTGAATGATTTAGAATTTAATAAAACATATGAATATGAATTTGTAAGTACAAACATTTGATTGTTTAATTAATATTTATATCAATACATTTAATATTGTTTCATTAATTATTTGTTAATGAAACATTAACACATTAAGACAGATGTTTTTGACAGTTTTATTTTTAGTCTATAATATTAATAAGAGCAAAAATATTTGTATTTGTTTGTGATATTATTGTTTTAATTTTAATATAGACTAAATTACCTAAATAAAGACTATAGAGTAGACTATAGACTAGACTATAGTTTTTTATATTACATATATACTTAATACCATTTGCTTCTCTCTGTATGCATGTATGTGTGTATGTATGTATATGATTAATTAAATCCTTCAATATTTTCACAATTACACTAATTACCTTCCATCCACATAATTTTAATTTTATTATTCTAACTACAAAATACAATGTTTGAACAAAGTTTCAATCATTCACAATGTGTAACTTGAATCGTTTATTTATTTTATTTATTTGTGCAACTATAACAACCGGAAATTTTATTAAATTTTTGTATACAACTAATCAATTAGCATCATTTAATAATATTAATTTTTACAAAGAACTATTAACAGATATAAAACAACAACAAACATATGAAGGTTTATTAATTGTGCAACATAATTTACCACAAGATCCCAGACTGCAAATGATCTATAGCTTAAAAGAGCCTAAAATTATTATGACAAATCAGGATAAAGATTTTTACTACAAAGGTGAATTTAATAGTGAGATAATGGCTGTAGTTATAATGGAAAATAAATTCCATAAAGAATTATGGGAATCCTTCATTAAAACCCTAAACTATATGAGACAAATACGAATTTTATTAATTTTTGTAAATATTCTCAATAAAGAGCAATTGCTAAGAGAAGTTTTAAGAGAATGTGAGAGATCTAAAACTACTTATGTTTTAATACATTTTCTAAATTCATCACATACAGAGACAATAAATCAGGAATATTTTTTATTGTGGCCTTATCCTGAATATCATTTTCAACTGAAACATTTTACTAATGTAACAGAATATTTTCCTTTAAATTGGAGAGATATGAAAGGTAAAACATTAATCACTTTACCTGATCAAAATGTACCACGTTCAATTGTGTATAAAGATGAAAGGGGCAAATTACATTTTAGTGGTTTTGCTTTTAAATTTGTACAATTATTTGCACAAAAACATAATGCCTCATTTAGACTACTTTATCAGCCGAAAATAAATGAAGTTATACATTTTAGTATCATATCGAACATGACCAGACAAGGTTTATTGGATATGCCCATGAGTGTGGCACCCATACATAACAGTCAACATTTATTGCGTCTCTCTTATCCCGTTGAATTAACTAAATGGATTATTATGGTTCCATGTGCCAGAAGAATGAAAGTTAATCAGGTATATGAGGTGCTATTAACACCCGAACTTTTTTCGGTAGTTATAGTCTTTGCTATAACATTCTCTATTGTACACACCGTTATAGACAAATTGTTTTACAATCAAATGGTTTGGTTGAATCTATTGATGAGTGACAAAGTTATACCTGGAGTACTGGGGCAATCATATCGCCTGAAAAGCACCCATTTGATAAGTCTACGTTTAATTTACATTTTAATTTTCGTAATGGGTCTCTTTATGAGCACTATGATTTCAGCTCATTTACAAACACTCATCACCAGTCCACCATTTTATGGTCACATTAACTCTTTCGAAGATTTAAGAGTTAGTGGTAAGAAAATACTTGTAGATAGATTGGATATGAGATTTATAGATGAAAATGATTATGTGATTAAGGAGAAAATGAAAGGAGTCATTGAGATCACCGACAACACCACCATGTTCAATGAATATCGGGAAAAGTTCAATACGTCTTACGGTTATACGGTAACATCGGCCCTATGGAATATTTTCGCTCATATTCAAGTGTATTATGCTCAAAAAGCATTTTGTGCTACTCCAGATATGAATATTAAAGACTTAATACCATTTGCCATGCCTCTAGAATTAAATTCTCAATATAAGGAAGCCACCGATGAACTTGTACATGGAATGCATGCCAGTGGTTTACTTGAAGCTTGGCATCTGCATGTCTTCAATGATCTTTTGAAAATGAAAAAAATTACATTACGTGATAGTAGTCGTATTAAAACTTATGAAGATTTAACAGAAAAAGATTTGTTATTAGTCTGGACAATTTTTATTATTGGTTTGGCATCCAGTTTGTTGGTGTTTCTGGCAGAACTGATATTAAATTATTGCATTAAAGTTTTGCGCACAATTGTGAAACAATTATTATTAAATAAAAATTTAATTTAAATAAATGATATTTTTAATACAAACTAAAGAATTAAGACTTTAAGTTTATATAAGTAAAGACATTATTGATTTTGAACTAAACATTGGCATAATCCAAGGAAAAAAATATATTTAATCTAATTATATCTTTCTCTTTGATATCCAATTCTTAAATCTATAAAATATTCTTTCCATTATAAATAATAAAATACCCAATATCATAAGACCCATATAGAGAACAAGAACCAATTCAAAATCTTTCAACGTTAAAGGTTGTCCATATATTGGTTCGACTCTCTTTAAATTATAGATAGATGTACTTTTATCATACGACACATCATCGGGAAAATTCGTGGACAACCAATGACTTATGAAACCATAATCTCTAGCAAACATAATTAAATCTTGAACAGCTTCACGATAAATGGAATTATCCGCCAAAGGAAAACTCAGCATATGTGTATTGAACAAACAAGCATCCTTGGAGAACATAAACAGTTTGTTCTTCAGAAGATTTTGTTGATAGCTAAATAGGGAATTCCAGTGAATATTAATGTTGGGATAGACATACGAAGTATTAAAACCACTTCTCATTTTGTTAAACTCTTCATAAGAAGTGATACGATGATGTAGCTTAAAATTCTTTTCAGCTGAACTAAAGTACTTTACCTCACGATCGGATAGTAATACATAAATATTATTTTCATAAAGATCCTGGAAAGTTTTCATTTGTCGTTCTTTGAAGGGCCGCGTGAAAAATGTCTGCAAAAAGGCACTGTATATAAGACTCAGATAAAGTCCAGTAAGCGATAGTAAAATATAAATGTATTTAGTAAAAAATCCAGCCTTAATCCAAACTGTAAATGGTTGCCCCAATATGCCTCGTAGCGCCACATCGTTGAGTATGTAATCGGCGAATGTTACATGATGATTCTCGTGTTTAACTTTTGGATGTCTTCTAAATAAATTAAGTCTCTTGAAATTAAGCAAAAGTGTAAATAAATATAAATTAGTTATACTGATGGCAGTCAATTCGAAATTGGCCAAATAAAAGAATATTTTTTGAAGAGGCACATTTTTAGCCAATGGTATCATGAGACAAGCATTAATAATTTCAAATGGATAAGAGTAATATAAAATCTGTCTTGCGTCTATAACTGGAGCTAGAGTTCCTGGTAAATCAATGGTATAATTTCTTGTTAAAGCCTCCAAATTACCATAAAATTGTACTTCACCCTTTTTGATGGGAAATGGAAATTTTAAAGTTGCATTTAAACGTTCTGCTAAAAGATTTATAAAATGTCCCACATAACCGGACATTCTCAGTTTTCCTTCTTTTGTTGTAGTCAAGAAAGTACGTGGTATTATTTGATCGGGCAATGTAATGAAATCATGACCCATTAAATTGTTAACACGATTGGGATATAAGAATTCTGTAGAATTTTTCATTTTCAATTCCATTGCAAATTTTGGAAAAGGCTTATAGGCATGCAGATGTCTGGTGGTGGCAAAATCTTTAAATATTCCCAAAACATTTAGTGATTTAAGTGCCCAACAATGTTTAAAAAAATTTTCCAAATTCGTTAAATATTTTGTACTTTCATTATGATTCATGTACAATATTAATTTTGTACCTCTCATATTTCTCACAGTATGAAAATAGGGCGCCAATTCAATGCTATAGTCGGAGGTCAGTCTTTTAAGGCAAACAATACATAAGAGATTTCCATTTAGAGAATCTTTAATAAACCAAGTTTTACGTAAATTTTCTATAATTATCGAGGCTTTGAAATGTTTTAAATACACATCCATTTGTCCACAATTTTCAACTGATTCATCATATTTTATTAAAATTGTTTGTATATCGTATTGTTGCTCAACGGTCGAGACTAATTCGAGAATTTTATATTCCAGTTGAAATTTATCGCTGGGTAATAATAGCCCCTTAATTTGTATAGATTTCAAAATTATAACACTTAATAAGAACTGTAACCACATTTTTAATTTTCTTTCAAATTCCGGTCTCTTTTGGTTTATATCACTTTAAACTAATAAATGGAATCTTTGGAGAACATAAGCATTTATAGGAAATATTTCTCTGGTCTTTTATCTTTAATTTAACATCTATGAATAGAAATGTTTTATATTAAAAATAGTTCAATGGGCATATTTTATGCTGCCTAAACTAAGTAATTTTATTATAATATTTTTGTAAGTGAATGTAATGTTAGATATAATGATAATATTGTTGAACATTCTGGTGTAAACACCTTATTTATATTTTGAAAGAGCCCTTAATGTGACATTTAAATAACTTAAGATTTGTTTACGTCATTATTTTTAGGAGACATTAAATCCTTGTCATTAATGATGACAAAGGTTTTGATTTGACAATAGACATGTGTATATTGTTAAGATTTGTGTGTGTGTGTGTGTGTGTACTTGTATGTTATCGCAGATTAAAAGCTAACTTTAATATTTTCTTTAAAAATCTTGACATTAAATATTAGTAACTGTAATAGTTATTTTTAATATTTATTTTCTCAAACTGATATTAAAATTATTATTATTATCTTTTTTTATAATTTATTATTTTTTATTTTTTTTTTAATTTCTAAAAATAAAAAACACCAAAGCAAACAAAAACGAGATAGAAAGATATAGCCGTTGAAGTCTGATCATATAGAAGTCTACATCATTACACCTGTGGCCAATATACAAATACAAAATATTATTACATCATTACTAGTATTTATATGAATTTATGCGCTTTAAGGTGATTCCCGAAAGTGGGTTTATATTATGGACCAAACATCATAAAATTTGGCAATGTAATAACTGCTTTTATAAAACTCATTTAAGTCTAATATTAACTTATATTTATATGGGATTTATGAACGTTAAAATGATTTTCGTTATTGATATAGGAGATATGGTCAATTAAAGATGTATGTTTGTCTGACTTGCAGGCTAGTTGTCCATGTTAACCTTGTGAACAAATATATATGAATATAATTGATTTAATTAAAAACTTGTTCAAATTTGCACCACTCACCAAAATGATTATATCAATTACTAAAAACTATAAAAAATACAAAACATAAAAAAATTCCCAATTAATAAATTAATTAAATCAATCAAGTAGATGATTGACCAAAATTTATTTTTTATTTTATTTTTCTTGAACATATTTATTCAATTTTGATTCAAATTTAAATAACTGTGTTAATTGTAAAAAAGACGGTAATAATTTTTTCTGTGAATGTTACAAATATTCGAGTGTAATATTATTTTTTTATTGATAGTCAAGATGCTATAAAGGCATTAAAGACAAGGAATATTAAGTCTTAGTTAGTCAGCAGCTGTCACAAAGAGCTTCTAACTCTTAGGGAACAGCATAACATTAATCTTTGCTGGATACCAGGGCATTGAAATATTCTTGGCAATGAGAAAAAGGATGAATTGGATCGAGAACTGTATAATCGAGTCGATGGCAAAAATCTGACATCGACGCAATTATGGGAGGAAAAAAAATATATATAATAACATTCTTCTGGAAATGAATAGGACGCCAGTGAGAAAGGTAATTAATCTAATTACTGGTCACAATACTATCGGTAAGCATATGGTAAGATTACGAATTAAAGAAGATGATACATACAGGACGGCTGTCTATCACTTCTTATGTGATAGCTGTACAATTTAAAAAAAAAAAAATTTGATGATATATAAATAAGAATAGTGCAATTTTTTAAATTTCTTTTCTCTTGTTTGTTCCCCTTTTTTCCTTAATAGTAATCAATATAGAACGGAACCATTTTTTTCTCAACGTTTTTGTAATTTATATTTTTTTAAGAAACGAAAAACTACAATTTTCTGTAAAGATTATTACAAATGATTTTAAAATTCCTTAAATAGCTTTAATTTCACACTTTTTAACTCACGATCTGGGGTTAGGAAAGCTAAATTTATTTTAATTTCTCTAAAGGAGACTAATCATTCAAAAACATTTTGCACTTTAATATACATAACTTTGTCAGTAATATTTGCACATCTTATATATACAACCATGCGTATGAGTAATATATATTATTTATAACACGTATACTCCAGTACTCCTTACAAATATTTATATTATTTAAAAAATAATATATTTCCATAATTTGTATGTTATTTGTTCAAATTTTGGTACGGATAAGATCATTTTCAACTATAAGCGAATCACAATGTGTGCTATCATGTCATATTGTCGTATTATTCTAAAATTTTACAATGGTTTAAAAGTTTTGTTACTGCTTTTCACACTAAAAGTGCATTAAAATAATAAAACATTGAGAGCTATGTTTATTATGCTGTCGTATTTAATCAGCAGAGTCCTGTGCTGCTCGGCTGAGCCGGCAAGGCCGAGCTGCAATAATTTTTGTAAGCCGTCGCCATTAATTGTATAATTTTGTACATTTGATATCTGATGCCATTTTTTTCAACAAATCTCTGGCGGCGTCAAAATAGTTCGGCTAAGTTTGTTTATTTATGTTGACAGTTTTTGTTTATTAAACAAAATTATATTATTATTATATTATACACAGAAAAAAATATTTCTAATTATTTTTTAATGAAATTATTAACTAAATTTGTATTGGAGTTTAATTATATTATTTATTAATATAATTAATTTTCTAATTGGTATAAATTTATA
>MINK01173688.1:0-16023 GCA_001735545.1 Phormia regina
TATATATATATATATATATATATATATATATATATATATATATATATATATTTAATTAAAAATCAGATTCCTGGTTTGAATCTCCGCTTGATAATAAATTTTTGGATTTTGTGTTTTTTTATTTTTTTACTTGCAAATTATCCTAAATAATTTTTTATTGTTATTATTTTTTTTCCTCATTTATTTTTTTTATATACATATAAATATATTTTTGTCAAGTTGATTTAAACTATCTTACTTTACCAAGCTAGGCTTTTAGGCAGATTTGCATTCGAGAATACTTCAATTTGAAATTTCATTTTGTAATCATAAAGAATCTATAATACTAGGTTAATTTAATAATTGTCTTGGATTTATAAATTTTGCATGTTAGAATTTTTTTATTACCAAAATTATATCCAGTATTATTGTTTCTATTACATAAATATAGGCTAGTTTTATGTTTTATATTTATGAATTGTGTTCTATTAATTCAGTTTTTTATAATAAATTGGTTATTAAAATGAACTTTTAAGAAAATTTTGTTTTGATTTTCGGGTTTCCGGTAGGTAGATCAGAAGAATTGGGATCATGGTATTTTACTTTGGATACAAATGGATCATGATTACGGTTGGGAGGGCAAATTGCGTTAAGACATCTAATTCGCACAAGGTAATCTTATTCCATCTAAGAATTTTTGGCATTTCTTTTTCTTTTCCTGTCTTACTTGTTAACTTCGCTATCTCCTGTTTCATATATAGCATGAAGACATTAAATAAATTATGTAGGTTTATGTTGGTGTTAGGATTAATAATGGCAATGAATTCCCCCCACTGGCCGACGAGCAAGAAGCTGGACCAATATGCATGCTGAAGCCATTACTTAACTCTAAGAAGAAAAATATGTTCAATGTCCATAAATATTTAGAACGTTACATGCTACAGTAATTAAAAATGAGTTACAAATGAATTGATGCAGATGTCTGGTGGTTATCTCCTTTACTTTTAAAGATATTTGGCCGAAAGTAATATTTTGAACCTTTTTTGTTGTTCTTAGTTTTTTGTCCAATTTGTGTTCTTAAATTTTTCTAAAATATTCTCTAGATTCCATACAAAATTCTAAATAATTTTGACAAAATTCAAAATTCTAATAATTTGAATTAGAAAGAAAGGTGGTAAGATTTTTCCACTTTAAAATCCATTAATATAAATGCATTTAAAACAAATCCGAGGGAAGTTGGGGTAACAGTCTCCTCGGCAGCCCTATCAAAATTTCGTTAATTTAAATTTTTGTGTTTTTAGTTTTTTTTTTTTTGTGGAGCACAAAATGTCAAAGCTGATATTAAAAAAAAATACCTTAGAAATTTACCTCCATATGTTGGCTAAACACATAAAAAATTTTGAATAAGCCACTCCTCTTATAACGACAGAATGACCATTTTACTAAAAAAAGTCAATTTTTGAATTAAGTTTTCCCCGTACAGGAATTTTAGGAAACACCTCAGTAATAACAATGTTAAATTTCTTTGAAATATTTGGAACGATTCAAAAGTTAAAGTTATTTAAAAAAACATATCAAAATTATTTCCAAAAAATTCCGTTTTGGGACCAATGTGCGGAGATAAGATAAAATTAGATATAAATATTTAATTTAAAGATTTTAATACATATTGTTAGTGAATACATGAATTTCTTTTGAATGTATATTAAAGCATGTCAGTCTCCATACAAAAAAAGTAAGTTGTACCAGTTACCCCCAGAATGAAAAAAATGGTTAATGAGGTTTACATAAATACAATTCTTTAAATAAAATGATAATAAATCTGAAATTCCGATCCGATTTCAATCAAATGTATATTGAAATTAAATTAATGTAGTTTTATTATTTACGTTTATAACGTTTGTAATATTGTTATTTTGGGCCCACGTGACTTAATACTATGAAATTAAATGAAATTTCATAGTTAAGCTTAAGCTTTTAGTTTGCATCATAACAGTAGCGTGTCTACCTAATCCCAATGTTGGACACCTCAGATATGAACATTTTAAAAAACAATGCTGATTGGTTACATCTGAATCGATTTCAAATATTTTTATATGATATCTTATATTTTACGAGATATTCGGTTTATAAATGCTGTTTGAAGCAGACGTGTTTATTTTTACTCCGCACTATTCATAGTTTTTATGCTTATTTTGGATAAAAAAAATAATAAAAATTATTTTAAAAAAATTATACGCGAATTAACGCGATTGTTTTCTTAAAAATATTTACTAAAAACCTCCCAAATAATAAATAATAGCAAAATTAAAATCTGTGCCTTTTTTATTTTCATATATATTACTTTGTGTGTTTGTTTCATAAAGAAAATAAGTGCAGAAGTGGATGGAAAAAATAAGATTACTCTTTAATGAGTCTCTTTAGTGCAAATTCAAGTTGGAGAAGGCTCAGTGTAAATGACAAACGCTTATGTTACTATACTATATATGTTACAAATAAAAAATTGGTGACAGCTTGTATTTGGTCGCTCCGCGGCCTTTTTATCAATTGATGATTGTTTAATAAAAGGAAACAAAACATCTCATAATAAACAACTGTCAGAAAATAAACAAAGTTTAACTATGTTATGATATTCACCTTCAAAAATAACAATATTCACAGTATGTACAACTGGAGCTATACCCAAGTCTGGCCAATCGATTATATTACTGTTTTAAAACGAGGAAGAAGCCCTAAATCCTCAAAATTATCACATGCGGCAAAATTATCTAGAGAAGATGATAGGCCAATTTCCGAAAATCGCTTCGCTGTTTTACAGAATGAATCGGTAGAGCCTCCAATTGTATCCAAGTAGTCTAAACCTCAAATTTATTTAAGATAACAAAACAAAAACGAATTGATTCAACATCTGATCGCGTTGATCGATGAGAATCATTTTTATGTGATTCCCATAATGCGTGGTAATATAAATGAGACAAAAATACAAGTAAGTCAAGAGAACGATAACCGCAAAGTTGTGTCAGACTTTGAATCCCGTAAAGAGAATTGTTATTAAGGGATAGAAGAGCCACATAAACGATCAGGACGCGTCCAATGTTTAAGCTGTCAGGAATATGGATATACTTATGCCTAATATAGGTTACCATCAGTTTGTATTTTTTGTGGCGAACTCTGCAATTCGTCCAAATGCGACAAATTCAAAGCTGATTCTATGATTAAAAAATGTAGTAATTGTGGTGAAAACATTACCATCAGTTACAGAGGTTGCTCAGTATATTCATTTGTCAAATGATACTTAGGACAGAAATCTAAAATGCCCTCCATTCAACCACCAAATACTTTGAATGCAAATTACAACCAGTTAATACAGCCTTCTACCAACAAAAAGTCATACGCAAACGTTCTCAGAAAAAATCGATAAACATAACTCAAACCCTCAGGTAATGTTACAAACCCCCGTTTTTTTACCTGGCTATAATAGAAACACTCGTACATTCGGTAAATAATTTTACCAAATCTTATGCAGGAATTGCTTAAGATGCAATCTATATTGTTATAGGCAATACTAAAAAAGCCATGAAATATTTTAAAATAAGTTTTTGGAATACAAAGGGCATACACCAACATAATAACGAACTCGAATAGTTTTCAATTACATAAGATTAAGTAAATGTAGTCCTATGTGGATAGGAATTTACAAGAGTGGAATACGTGGCACTTAAAGATATATGGTCCCACGAGTAAGAAATCAAGAGCAGGGACTTTTTTTACTTTTCGTTCTTCTAATGGTACTTTTTGAATTTTCTATAGTTATAAACCTAGAAACATGAAATTGGGAATATATGGTCTTTAGTTAATAAGAATCCATAAGAAGGGACTTTGTAGTACTTTTTTGTTATTTGAATGGTACTTTTTGAATTTCTAGAGTTATGAACCTAGAAACATGAAATTAGGGCTATGTGGTCCTAAGTGAATGAGAATCCATAATGATACTTTTTGATTGTCTTTATAATTATGAACCTAGAAAAATGAAATTAATGATATGTAGTCCTAAATGAATGTGAGTACCTTTTTGTTCTGATGGTACTTTTTAAATTTTCTATAATTTTTAATTTAGATACATAATCATAAGTTAATGAAAATTCATTTTTTCGTTTATATGATAGTTTATTCCATGTCATGTTGAAACATCCTTTACTTTAGAAGAATTTTTCATAAAAAAAATAATTTTAATTTATATTATTAATCAATACAACCCGTGCAACGGCGGGTCATTCAACTCGTCTATTTATAAAAACCCGCATTTAAAACAGCTTAATGTGTGATCTTTGTGAAGATTATCTTCAAGCTACAATCTGTATTGATAATTGTTATAGAAACTCAGTGATTTCGTCGATATTCAATTAAAGAAAATCAATAAAATTTTTATAAACTACGAGGTAACAGTTACCTGGCAGCTGGCGACTATAACGCTAAGAATATATTCTGATGATCACGACTGATTACAATTTCTAAAATGGGTTTGAATGTGATTTCAAACGAAAACCCCACATACTGGCCCACTGATCCTCACAAAATACCGGATGTGATCGATTTTGGTTTTATAAAAAATATCCCAATTGTGCTAAGCAAAGTTGAATCATCTCTAGAACTATCATCAGATCACACACCCACTATTGTTATGCTATTGAGCCCCCAAGAAATTGTATCCCCGAATGGGAACTTAGCGATATCAGGAAAAAGGATAAATTAGCTAATATATAAGAAATACTTTAGTATACCTGCACAGAGAAGATATCGATAAGTAAACCAAAAGAAATCTATCTCTCTCAAAACATTTGATAGAAATCTAAAACTTTCTGCTGAACATGCTACTCAACCTCTCCGTCGAAACGGATATTATATCATATATTATTTCAGAATAAATTATGAAGATGTCGAACGGCTATTGACTGAAAAAAGAACAGAGTGGCAATTTCACAGCCTAAAAAGGCTTACTAACCTTTTTGTGTATCTTTATGTAAATATCTGGAAAAGTTGGATGCAACACTTCAGTCAGATTACTCACTTTGGCATGCTACAAAAATCTCAAGAGACATGTTATAAGTTTACCACCTCTACGTAATACAATTGGTGGATGGGCAAGAAACGATACAGAAAAAGATAATCTTTTTGTGAGTCATTTAATCAGTCATTTAATCAGAAAATATCATAATTGAGTTGCCACCTGTTGTTCTTTCTTTCAGAGCAGGTTATTGTTGATTTAATCTTTAAAAAGGTACTGGTATTGATAAGATCAGTAACCAGGTGTTTTAGAACTACACCGGATATCATTAAAAATAAAACTTTATATAGGTATTTAAGGCTATATTATGCCTTCAATATAATCCACTAGAATTACCATGAAAATATCACACAAAAGTAGAATCGTATAGAACCACAAGTCTATTATCCAATATGTCTAAGCTATTTGCGAATTCTACCCACTAATAAGGCAACGTATACCAAATCATCAATTCGGATTTACAACAAACACACAGACTTGTAAATGTTATAAACAAAACGTTTGAAGAAAAGAAATATTATATCTAAGACATTTGAAGAAACGAAATATTGTTCCACACTCTTTACTTATGACTCCAAAGCCTGAAGGATTATTATATAAAATTAAACAATATTTACCCACAAATACGCATAAGCTGTTAGAAAGCTATTTAACTCATCGAATGTTTGTTCTTAAAGAGAGAGACTTTATAAGCTCACCGCAGTCCATTGAAGCTGTCGTACCCCAAGGAAGTAAGCTAATATTAATATTCACTTCTGATATGCCAACTTGTAGTCAAACCCATATATCAACATTTGCAGATGATACAGCTATTTTAGGCGTGCATGAAAACCCTCAATAAGGATCTAAACACTTGCAAGATCATATAATCTACCTAGAAAAATGGCTAAAGCAACGAAAAATAAAAGTGAATGAACAAAAATGTATACATATTACCTTCCCATTGCGAAGAGATTCGTGCCCTCAAATCTTAATAAATAATCAGATTATACCCGAAGTAAAATAACTTGGTATGCAACTAGATCATCGTCTTACTTGGAAAACACATATAGATATACATTCCGCTTGTCGATTCGGGATTTAAGAAAATATAGTATAAAGTCGAAACTTTCATATAAAACGGGTCGAATTCGGGAGGATGTGTACCTTGACTACTTTAGTTATAGGGCTTGTTTTTTATCTTAAAGCAACGGTTCTCAAATGGGGGTCCGCGACCCACAAGGGGTCCGTAAAGATATTCCTGCGGGATCGCGAAGATACATTGAAAAATATTCATAAACACAAAATTTTTTAATAAAAATATTATGTAAAAATTTTAAATAAATATCCCAATTAAAACTGAATCTTTAAAAAAAATGGAAAAAGGAAAATAACTGTTATTTTTTATCTTTTAAACTAAAAATAAAAAATAGTAACAACCAAATGTAAAAACTGGCTCATATTCATTATTGTGATCTTAACGGAGAATATTTTTATAAAGTGATATGTTCACATTTACGATCGACATTGTTCCATATACTTTGATTGAAAACTTATCATAACAAGTTATATTTATTTTAAATGTTTGCAGATTGTGTTTGCGAAATGTTCAACATATACAATTTTACAAAGTAGACTAAAGTCAAAACTTTAATGTAAAGTGGGAGAAATGCAAGAGGATGTGTACCTTGGCCGGTTATTCGAATTTTTCTATACATTACACAAATCTTTATCATGATAAAACTTTGAAGTTTGTCTTGATAACAATTTGTCTAATGTAAACTCAAAAAAGTTTAGAGAAAAAAACAGTGTCGACATTTTTACGGCCAAAGAATCACAAAAATAAATTTTTGCAGTTAAAGATATCGAGATCAAACTTTCTTTATTCAATAGATAATTTTGATTTTTAATTATGTCAAGAAAAATCGATTACAAATGGTTGGAAATACTGGTATATATGAACAAATTTGGACCAATTACTTTCAAAATTTATCAGCATATTAGCTCCGTAAACTGTTTCACATCATCATAAATTTTTAGGTGGAATAATTTTTGTGTGGAGGCAGATAATGAACAAAATAGAACAAAAATAATGTCGAAAATTTTTAAAATATTTCTTTAATTATTTTTTTTTTTCTTTGATTTTTAAAGTTGTAGTATGTCGCGATTCCATTGCAATGTCAAAAACGGGTCGCGAAGCAAGACCTTGTGGGAACCCCTGTCTTAAAGTCATCTCTGTGAAGTAACATTTCAGAAAAGTGTAAAATTATTTTATTTTGCTAAAGAAAATTTTAATTCAGAGAAAAAAAATGTAATTGAAAATCGTTTGTTTTTGGACTTGTTAAAGATATCAATAGAATCTTGATGTAGTTCTGTTTGTTAATTTTTAAATTGCGACTAAATCTTCCTAAATGCCTATTTTGCTGCTCCAGCATTAAATTTCATGGCCATATACATACTCCAGAAGGTACAGCTGTGGACCCAAACAAAATACAAGCTTTGTAGAGCGGAAGGAAAGAAGGAATGCGAAGGAACTAATATCTTTCATACAAACGTGTTCATGGTATAGGCGATTTATATGCTGAAATTGCTAGACCTCTAACTAACCTCACCACCGCATGGAAATGGGGGACAGAAGAAGAAAAAGCGTTCGACGCGTTGAAAGGAGCCTTAACTACTTCACCTTTTTTAAACCAGTTTGTGAAGAACATGCCCCATTGTATTAAAACGGATGCAAACGCATATGTACTTGGAGCGGTTTAACTCCAGGAGGAGGGTCAGGAGGAACACCCTATACAATATGCAAGCCGTTTATAGAGCAGAGCAGAACGTAATTACTCTACTACGGAGTAAATTTAGAGACGAAGAAATTACAAAGAAGGCGAAGAAATTAATAGCCTGTTTCTCTATGTCGAACGAAAATCAAAGCGAACGAAAGCAAGCCGAACGAATTTGAATCAATTTGGGTTTCTGTATTTCCTACGCTTTCGTTCGCATGGAGTTACGTTTTTTCGTATTGTTTTTGTTTTATTTTCCTTTCAAAGTAACTTTTTTCGTAAATTGTTTCAACGTATATACAACCAAGTAAATAAACAAATTATTACAAACAAAAAATAAAATAATTAAAAAATAAAACTTTTTTTGATTTTTTTTTAATTATTTTTAGACACAAAATCGTCATTTATGGATACCATATCCATCAAGATGAATACTAAACATGTTTAAGGAACATTTGCAATGTCCTTGTGAGCATTTCTCATAATTTTATTTAAAAAATTCAACCAGTCGAAAGCAAAATAGCAAGTGACTGATTTTGACATTTTTGTTCTTATCATTCGAAATACAGAAACCCAATTTTATATGAAAAACCTTACGTTTTCTTTCGACTTGTCGGTCGACTCATCGTTCGCATAGATATTGATAATTGAAGACGTTGCTATCAGATGGATGGAAATATTTAAGTTAAAAGAAGCAACCGCAGAAGCATCTGCCTTGGATGATGTCAAACTTGACGTTAGATTAATAATTGAATCCGAATATTTATTCCGGAAATATCATCTTATCTCCAAACAATTACCGATGTTCTGAAGAATTCAAAAGAGACTGAGATGAAGATCCAAGACAAAAACAAAATGTATGTCGATGAACAAAGACGACCTCAACCCAACTTCAAGTCGGTACTTTTATGAAGAATATTTTACATTTCGATTACGCTCTCTCATTCAGTTACGCACTAATCGAAAAATGATATTCCATAACAAGGCAAGTTTATGTTCCGCATGAAAAAGGAACAGAAAAAAAAAATTATTTAGTGCAAAAACAGCGATAAATTTTATTTTAAAACATATATTAAATACAAAACAGCATAATTAAATAAAAAACAACTAAAGCACCAAAACAAAAACAAGGAGTTTTAGTGTGAAGAAATTGTATTGAATTGAATTTGAGGTGATATTCTACTTTCTTGTTGATATTTGTAAAAGAAAAAAGTATTTGTTTAAATTTTCAGAGAAATAGATTCAATAGTAGAAAATGTTTTGAGATTCTTCGCAGAATGAAGCTATCAACACGGAGTTGGTGCAGATTGTACTGTTGGAATGGCTCAATCCAAAGTGTCATACTTTTTACCATGAAGACGAATTTTTTGTTGATCGAAATGTCTACATCTCTTCCTTGGAACAGCTATGTTATTAACAAGCAATGTCATCTTTCTTTGCCATTAAATCTTCCAGCTCCTCGTACTGCTCTGGTGTTGTAGTTTTTGAAATGCAATTAATTATATAAAACTTTAAAATTCATTTAAAACAAATAAAATTCATAATTAACACAATATAACAGTATAAAATGCAATATTTATACTTAAATTTTCTTAATTTCACTTTTTGTTAAAAATTTTAAAACTTTCAGTTATACAACCAACGTTCCCACGACAATTGGATCTTTGCTCCGAAACAACCCGGACTCAACTCTTTCAAAGATTGTCAACTCAGCGACAGCTGTATAAACCGGAAGTTTTTTCCCCAGGTGAGCAATTTATGCCGGCAATTTTGCTCAAAATCCTTTTAATTATTGCCGGCATCGAACAGAACCCAATTCCCGATCTCTGATTCTGTTCCATATGCCATTTACGCATTAATCGTAACAACACATATGTCAGATGAACCGTTTGTAATAACAGATGTCATCTGAAAAGCTGCCCAGGTATGACCAGCCATCGCGATTGGTGCCCTAAGTTGTAATTTACAGCCTCAGAACTCTAGCACTACCTCTCCCATTATGACCTTACAACGTGTTGTCCAAACCCCTCCTTCAAAACATATTGGAACCCAAACATCTCAAACGTTGTGTTCCTTCCAAGGCGTTATCAGGAGAAATATAATATCTGTAAAGTGCAATGTCTTTAACACATGGTGCCACGTGAGACGATGCACGAGCATACGCACACAAGGATTGGTGTGAAAGTTACAGGTTAATCAACCCCTGCTGCGCATATGACACCTGTTCGCAGTACTGTGCAGCCACCCCCGTATACGTCTTAACTATAACAACATGCGATATCACCATCCCAAATTCCTACTACACCTCCACCCGACTTCCGCGATTTTATAAATTATGAAAATTAAATATATTATTATAAGCGATTGGACGCTAAACAAATATTGTATTACTAGTGTTAATAATATACATTTAATATAATACATTAAACATTAAAAGAAAACAAATTAAATTATATTTTAATAAATAAACAAACAAAATAAAATTTGAGATAAAAGAAAGTGTTATAATTATCAGTTATACATAATTTAAGAGTCTATGAGTTTTCATGATGAGAGAAGACTCAGCAAAAACGGCAAAAATGCGTATATATTTCTCAACGGGGAGAGTGCAAAAAATAAAAATATTTGTGATCCACAATACAAAAACTTGAGAGAGCTCGCTCTTGTTACTCCACGAAGAAAGCACACAAACAATATCACCAACTAAAAATTGTTTAGAACAAAACATGTATTAAAAAACAACACATTCATGTCGGTTAATACACAAGCTTGTAATCCACTACCAACAATAACTGGAGAGAGTTTGAAATTATTTAACCCTTCCAGTAAACATAAATTTAAGTACTACAAAATCTGAAATTCTAACAGGTATGCTTAGATATGTAAGTATTAATAAAAGAAATTTAAGCCCCAAAAAGGTTGACTTCTGCAAATAAACCCTTGATCATCACTCAAGATGATAATTCTAATAAAAAATCATCTAAACCCCCACCAATATATCTTCGTGAGAATAGTTCCAATAATTTAGTTAAGACATTTATTAAGCTTATTGAAAAAATTTCATATTGTTCCAATAAGAAAAGTTGGGGTTCAAGACACAAAAATTGTAGTATACACTGAGGATTGTTATAGAAAAATATCTCTTTATTAAAATGATTGTAAAAAAAACTTTTATACATACCAACTTAAAAGTATTAAAGGTTTGACAATTGTCATTAAAGGAATAGAGTCCAGTGTTGAACCAGTTGAAATCAAGGAGACCCTAGAAGAATTGGGCTATCAAATAAAAGTATTGGTAAATATATTTAATAAAGGCAAAGTTCCCCAACCAATGTTTAAGAGTTGAATTGGAGCCGAACGAAGAAAAACTAATGAAGAATGAAACGCATCCTATATACTCTTTGCGATAGCTACTGAACCGCAGAGTTACTAAAGAGGAACCCCTTAAGAGTAAGGAGCCTGTACAATGCGGCAACTGTAAAGAGTTCGGCCACACTAAAATGTGATACAATGTGATATTTTGGCGATCATTCAGCCAATTACCGCGGGTGCCCAGTGTATAAGGAATTATTGAAAAGATTAAGAGAGAATCAAAAGTTAAAAATAAGTGGAATTGTCGAACTAGCACCTGTTTTTACCGTTACTAATCAGATGAGTTCTGGAGTTGGCGTTAGAAATGAGGGTATGGTTTCAGTTAAGCCAAATTTTATATTTAATCAAACGATCATGGCTAATCCTGGAAATATTTCCTAAGCCAAAGTTTTATGAAAGAATTACCAACAACCTAATGTCCCCCAAAACTCGGAAGGGTTAGAAACTTTAATGCAAACTCTAACGCAGTTACCTCTCTTAATCAAAATATGACAAACTTTATGTCATCCATGCAAAACACAATACAAGAGAGCAAAACCAAATCTTTTTAACGGGAAAATGAGTTATTTGAGAGTATGTTTCTGGAAAGCAAATGGTTTAAACCAAAATAAAACGGAAATTTTATACTTCATGAAGAAGCAAAATATTGATGTTATGTTAGTCTCCGAGACTCATCTCACCAACAGATACAATTTTTATATTTCATTCTCAAAAGATTACTTGCAGGCAACATATATTCACCTTAAATGTTTCTCAGGTGGTTTAACGCTAAGCTCGGTTTATTTCCCACCAATATTTTCCATGACTAAAAAAAATTTTAAGAATTCTTTAATACTCTAGGAGATCGTTTCCTGGCATGTTTCGATTATAATCCAAAACACACGTACTGGGGTTCAATATTAATGAATCCTAGAGGTAGACAGCTTTGTAAAGCATTGATTTCGTGTCTCCTGGACATCCAACGTACTGCCCGGCTGATCCAAGAAAAATTCCTAACCTCATAAACCGAAATTCAATAACTGAAATTTTTTATGATTTAACTTCCTATAATAGTAACATACTATGGAAGGACTAACTTACGAAATTGTACTACGAATACCTTCAATAGAACAAATTGGTTGAAATATAAAAAATACAGAAGTAGTCAAATCCACACGAATCCAAATATTCAGTGTGAGGAAGATGTTAATGAATGCGTCAATGACTTTACGTCATTGCTTACATCAGCAATGGAACATTCTAAAATTTTATAAAAGTCGATAAGATTACTTCCAATACTGAAATTGAAAACACCTCCGTGAAAAGAAAATTCAGAAGAGAATGGCAACAAACTAGATCACCAGCTGCAAAGCTGAGGCTGTCCATAGCCAGCAAAAGTTAAAAAGAGCTATTTAATTAGAAGAGGATCTCCAAAGGGTTGGAAAAATATATTTCAAAGCTATGAACGATAATAAAATACCAATATATATCAATTTGGAAGCAGCGAGGATATTAAGCCACCGGCTAGAGGCCACCAAAGTCCTTTAAGGAGTTCCTGACGGTATTATGGTCCCGTATGCAGAAGAATAGGCCAATTCTATCTTGATGCTACTTAAGCACAGTCTTTTCAGACCCAATCCCCAAACAAATGATCGTTTGTATTGGAGAGGACTCTTGACACTTACACATAAATATATACGACATAATTGGGCATTGATACAATCATTAAAGCAAAATATAAAATGTTAGAAAATCACCTGGATATGATTCAATAACACCATCAATGATTAAAAAACTACCAATAATTGTGTTATCAATTATTTTCAACGCGATATTAAAACTAGGAATCTTTCCAAAAATTTGAAAGACTTCCCTGATTAAAATGATACTAAAGCCAGGAAAGTATTTTACAATAGCATCTTCTTATAGATCCATTAGTTTATTCGCTTGCTTGTCAAACCTTTTCGAAAAAGTATTTCAAAAGAAAAAAATTGAACGATGGAAATATCGTACCAGTTCACCATTTTGGTTTTCGTGAAAAACACGGACCCATAGAACAAGTGAATCGTCTAACTGGAGAGGTAAGGAAATGTTACGAATTAAAGAAGTATTGCTCAGCTATTTTCTTAGATGTCGCACAAGCCTTCGACAAAGTTTGACATAAGGGCTTAATCTATAAAATTAAATGTTTACTATATATTTGACCGTATATTTAGGATAAATGACTTTGTGAAAGAAGAATTTGAAATAAAAGCCGGTGTTCAACAGGGAAGTGTTCTTGGACCTACCCTATATTTAATCTACACCTCTGATATACCTATATGTGATGAAATGACTATTTAAACATTTGCTGATGATAGTGCAATACTCAGTTCTCATGAAAACCCACAAATAACATCTAGCCAACTAGATATTTATCGGAAATGAAGTGAAAAGTAACCATGTTACATTCACCCTGAGAAGAGGAAATTGTCCTCCAGTTACACTTAATGATATAAATATACCCCTGTCAGACCATGTTACATACTTTGGTATTCACTTAGAGAGGCGAATAACTTGGGGTCGTCATATAGAAGCCAAGAGACTTCATATAAAATTAAAAGCTTCTAGTCTTCACGGGTTAATTAACAGTCATTCATAACTAAGCCTTGACAATAAAGTCATCTTGTATAACACAGTTTTATAGCCAATTTGGACATATGGCATCCAACTATAGGGAACAGCCGGTAATACGAGCATTGATATTATACAGAGGGTCCAACCAAAAATTCTTAAAACCATGACGGGTGCGCCATAGTACATAAGATAGGAGAATATCCAGAGGGATTTAGAGGTACTATTTGTAAGAGACGAGTTTAGGAAGCTCTGGATCTCGATAGAGATTGAGTAATGTTTAATATTTAGTTTTTAAGATTAAATAAGACATATTCAATATACAAATAAAACGTAAAGATCAAGCAATTAAATTGCAATGATCTTAGAAATCGGTGCCATAGAGGAAGTTTCACTACTTCAAAATTGAAATCAAGTGCATATTTTCAACTTTTTTGGAAGTACCTAAAAATTGAAATTGAGGAAATTGAAGCACTTACGACAGAGATTAATAATCTCGTTAATGAACACCATCGTAACAAATGGTTAGACCACCTCAACCATTGCTCAACTGACTCCAAAAAAACTCTGGTCGACTGTTGGTAGTAAATATAATAAAAACACAATGTTCAATAACACCGAACATACAGATACCAGAAAGTGCGCAATTCTACAGGCAATTCATTGAACATCCCGTCTTGTAGAACCAAAAGAACCATAATCAGGAGAACCAAGAATCTCACTCGAGACTCTAAGCCCATCTCCCTCACTTCCAATGAAGCTCCAAAGCTAAACCTCTCGGTCCGGATGGCATCTCTATGCTAATGCTGAAAAAACTCGGCCCTGTAGCATTGGAATATCTCACACGATTTTTGGATCTCTCCATACACCATTTGGTGATTTCAGACATCTGGAAAGTCGCTAGAAAAATTCCAATTCTAAAACCTGATAAACCCGCAACTCAGGGATAATCCTACCACCCGATTTCCCTCTTGTCACCTGTAGCAAAGGTTTTACAATTCCTACTATTACCGTCTCTAAAAGAGCATTTCCCTCGGGCTTCACCAACATAGCTTCAGGGAAGCACATAGCACAACAATTGCACAGAATTTGATAAACACTCAGATCGCTAATGACCTTTATCAGCAAAGACAATGTCAACGCACAAAAGTTACTACTTTGGACTTATCCAAAGCTTTTGTCACGGTTGATCACTTATGATGATACACGACATCTTGAACTATACCCTTTCTAACAACATCAAACGGTGGATCGCCAAAAATGGGCGTGCCGTAAGGAGAAGTACCAATTCTCTTCAACTTTTATCTTGCCAAACTTCATGCCCCACCTCAAGAAAAGTCAATGGTGTCGTACGCTGATGATTACACGATTTTAAGTGTAAAATTTTCACGTATAGAGTGAAATTTCAATTGGTCTTAAATTATATTGTGTACAAAAACAGAAGATTATGACAAATTGTGAAGCTTCAAAAGTTGAAAAACTCTAATTGTGATCTAACCGTTATTAAATCTAGAATTATACATGTTAACTTTATAAAAAATACAATTATGAATATTTGAATGTCAATAAATGAAAAAATATATAATCAAAATTAAATAGAAAATAAAATACATTTTATTTACTATATTTAGAAATAAAATTTTAAAGATTTCTTAGTGAATTAGTAGTTTCAATATTGAGTTCTACCAAGTCGGGTAGCCAATGTTACAACTGTCGGAGGCACGGTCATGGTTCCAGATGCAATGTTAAACCATTTTCTGCTCACAGTTAAGTGTGCAAATTGTAAAGGTTCTCATAAGGCAATGTCTGAATTTCCCAGCAGAGAAATGTACAAACAAATTCGTCAAAGCACTCACCTAAGGACCCTAAACGTAATCAAGAATAACTACAATAACAACTTTCCTAACATGTTAAACAAAAGTGGAGCATTATCAAATATGTCAAGGTGGAATTATAATCAAACCTCCACTCAGGTTAATAGCAATATTAACAATAATTTATTTTCATTTAAAGACTTGAAAGATCTCACGTTTGAACTAAGCAAGCCTTAAAAGTTGCAAGTCCCCCGAGGAACAATTTCAGGTTGTTTCAATGATGTTTCAATGAATATAAAGTTGACATCAATTGTCAATTAAAAATAAGATTTTGCCATTTTTATTAAAAAACGAGAGAAGAAGGTATAGAAATATATATATATATAGAAATTGGGTTTTATATGGGAGCTATGGTCAGTTAAGGACCGATGTTAATGAAATTTTG
>MINK01173689.1:0-16757 GCA_001735545.1 Phormia regina
GTTTATTATTGTATTTAGAACGGAACTAAAAGTAGTTGTTGTATTTATTGTTTTTTTTTGTAAGCTACAAAAAAATATATTGCTGGGGTTGGCTGCTGCAATTGTTATTATTTTTGATTTTGATTCGATTTAATTCCTAGACACGAATTTAATTTAAACAAATATTTTTCTTAATAATAATAAAACTTGTATGAATTGACAAAAAAAAAAAAAAAAAAAAAAAAAGGAGAACAAATATTGTTTAAGACTTATTGTTTAAGATTTAAATTGGCAATAAGACATGTTCTTTTCAGGTTTTCAATTTAAGTAGGTAGTATTTTGTATTAATTAATTGTAAATAATTTTGTTAAAAAACTTTTATAAAAAGAAAGGTCAGCGATCTCGATTTTGTAGACAAATGCCATATTATTGTTTTGAAAATAATTTCAATAAAATATTCAAATAAATGAGATAATTACTGAATTAAATTTTGAATTTAAATGTGTTTTTATAAATTAATGTTTCTCTTTTGTGATGAATGTTTTTTTTGTGATTTATTTTTATTGAACAAAAGTA
Organism: Phormia regina; assembly: GCA_001735545.1. Taxonomy (NCBI): domain Eukaryota; kingdom Metazoa; phylum Arthropoda; class Insecta; order Diptera; family Calliphoridae; genus Phormia; species Phormia regina. Next base: position 556 of record MINK01173689.1, read on the forward strand.
AAATATAAAAATAAACAAATTTTGCAGAACGTTTGTAGGAAAATAATGTACATTTTTTTTAAAAAAGGTGCTTATTGTTTTGTGATATTATTAATAATTACTAAGAAATAAAAATAAATAAAGTGATTCCTTATAATGACAATATAATAATAAAATCATTACTTTTACATCTCTTTGCCAGTTTGCTCTAATATCTCAGCAACTAAAACACTAATAGATAACGACTACGCACGGTTTTTTTTTTTTAATTTGCTTGTAGAAACTTAGCAAGTAGTCGAATTTTATGTCATATTTTACCACCAAATTCTTACGTTGCTATTTGGATTTGTTTTGTCGTTTATATGTTTTCAAGCTAGATTTCCTTTGAACTTTCTGATAAATATTCAATGAAATTACATTTTTGGCTTCTTACAGGAAAAAAATTATTTTCATTATGTTTGAGTCCTACAGCCTGAAGGCATTTTTTCTTCCACTGCCAGATTAACATTCAGTGACCATGAATTTTTTGTATAATATTATAAACCAGTTAATAGAATAATTAATTTCTATTTCTATGTGCGTATTTTTTCGTGCGCAGTCCTTACTTACAGATGATTTCTTGCATCATTACCAACAGATAGAATCGTTTGATGTACTTATCTCATATTAATAAGGATATACAGTATTTTATTAATTTAACAAACGTATATTCTATGCCTCATCAATAATACCTTTAAATCCGTGTATCGCAAGAAAACATTAAATAAAAAATACTTCTACATAACTTATTACATAAAAAACTGGGATTTTTTTCTATTAACTACAAATTTAATAAAACCACAATTTTAGCCCCAAAACACAATTAACACAATCGTTTTATTGTAATTAATGAATCAATCATACTTCTTACTACCACCATGACTACTACTCTATTATTAAATAAAACTTTAAAAATGCCTTTTAAACTGTAAAGTCTTGCTAACGAAAAAATACTCTTGTATCTTAAACTCTTTATTTTTTAAAGACTTTTTTCTCAATCAACAATGTTTCTCTTAAATTTAATATCCAAAATATATTTATGACGTTTTTTTTTCAAACATGTTTCCGGCCCACCTCACTTTAATAGCACTTGCATGAACCCAGACATAAAGGCAAAAGTTGAGCTTTGTATAAAGTTACGTCATTAATAAAACAATGAAAAAAGAGCGGCTCATAAAGCTTATGTGTTTAGCTCACATACACATATACGCTTTCAGACATGTAATCTAGATAAAAAATACATACTTAAATGTTAGTGCAATGAATGGGAGCATATAAAGTGATTTTGAATTGTGGGGTACGTTTGGATAAGAAGGTGATGCCATATAATCGCTTTTTAATAATTCGAAACAGCGCTTTTATGAGCACTTATAAGAATATGAACATATTTGAGCGTAGCATCCATATAAGGTTCACTTCTGAACATCAGGATTTTTAATACACAAATTAAGACCTTTTTATTTGTACACAAGTTTTGCTACTTTTTTGAACATTTGTAAGATTTTTGAATTTGTGCTCTTTTTTAAATTTCATGTGGAAATTGTCATTTTACTTCAAAATTGTACATTTTATAAGTTTGTACTTTCTTTTGGATATAATAATAATATTATTATTATTTATTTATTTTATTTATTTTATTTATTTATTTTTTTTTTTTGAAAACATAATTTTTGAAAGTTGGTCCTTGTTTTCAAATGGAAAATTTTGTGGTATGTTGGTACTATTACATTTTTTAGAAGTTAGAAAATCTTGCTTAACTTTTATTTTTTTCGGAATTCTTACATTTTCTGGTTGTGCTTTTTTCAAAAAAAAAAAGTTGTTTTTTTTGCTGTTTTTGTGGTACAATTTTTTTATTTAGACTTTTCGACAAATTTTTTACTTTTGATGAAAAATTTAAATTGGTTATTTTGTACAAAATTTTTTCCACATTTCTGCTGGTGTTATCTTATAACCAGTTTTCTTTTAAAAAGATTTTATTTTTTTTATTTTTAAAAATTGTTTAATTTTTTTATATTCTTTTAATGATATTCTTTTTTTTCTTGAAAATTTCTTAAATTTATTGCGTCTCTACTATTTTGTTTAAATTGTACTTTTAACTAGAACTTTTTGCGTTTAGTATGTTTTTATATCCACCACTTAATTACAAATGAAACAGGTTCTATCGAAATCTGGAATAATTCTTATTTTTTGATTTTTATACAAAAAAATAAAATCAATATTAATTATTATTTTTGATTTTAATTTTTTTGCTCAACTCATAATAATTATTTTTAATTTTTACTTTTTTTTCAATATGAAACTTAACACGAGAAATAAATCTATTACGCAATTTTTAATAAAATAGATTTCTCATCGTAAATTAGATTTATTTACTAAGACACAAGTGTGATGATATATTTTTCTTCAAATTTTTCACGAAAAAATCCGATATCATTACAAAAAATCGAACTTTACTAAAAACCTTATTTTTTATAAATTTTTTTATTAAAAATAAAAAGAAAGTGTTTTACTATTTAATTGTTTCATTTCTCATGTTAATTTTTATATTGTGAGGAAAAAAAGTAAAAATCAAAAATAATCATTAAAAATTGAACGGATTAAAATAAAAATCAAAAATAAAGATTATATATTGAGTTTTGTTTTAAAATTCATAATCATTCCAGGGACCGTGGTAGTCTCTTAGATTAAAACGATGTCACGTTAACGCATTTATTTAGAATTTTAACTATAAAGTCTATTTGAACTCCGAAAAGTAAAAAGATCGTGTTTAGCTAATTTTTTAAAACTAAAATGGGACTTTGCCCTAAAGTCCAATAAAGAAATAAAAAAATTTTTTTATAAATATAATAAACAATATGAATCTTTAAAAACGCGTTTAAATTAAAATAAATTACCTAATATGGCAGCATCTACATAGTATATGAGCTTATTTCTTTATGTATAAATGTGTGTAACTCATGTAAACAATTCTAAGTCTCTCTTTGTGTTTACAATTTTTGGGGGGCATTTTTTAATGAATTGGGGAGAGCATTTGCTGTATAAAGGGAGATTGTATGAAAATGGAAACTCTTTGCTTTTTGAATAGTGGCGAGAGTATTTTTATTTGTTTGTTTTTCTTTTGCAAAATATATTGTTATTATGTGTGTGTATGTACATGTTTGATTGTTTAGAGTAATCAATTGTGTGTATTTACATTGCTTTGTTGCTTGCTGGTGGTTTAGTTTTAGTTGCTGTTGTTGTTTATTATTTGGTTGGTGGTTTTAATAGCGCACTTGTTGTGGCTGACTTATTGTTGCATACAATATTTTACCCATTCAGTCTGTTTAGAAACGATGATCATTAAACAACGTGTTCTGCGGAAGAAAAAGAAAATTGTGTTGAAATAAAATAAAACGAAATGTTTTTAAATTAAATAAAAAATCGAAACAATAACAATAAATAAATATCAATAATAAATAATAACAAAAGAATAATTACAAAATTTTTTTATTAAGTAAACAATTAGAAGTACGCTCATAATTGCTAATAATCATTAACAATACCGTTAGTTAATATCACTCAATAACTATAATTGTTATTAACTTAAGCATCATCACTTAGAAAAGAAAACAAAATCATTAGTTTTGCAAAATAAAATAATAAAAATAAAACAAAAATAATACTGCAATAATCCAAAATATTATCAAACAATAATAACAACAACAATAAACGAAAAACAATTCGAACGAACGTACAAACAAACAAACCGTGTGTGTGTGCATTCCTGTTTTAATACAATTGAATGCATTTTTAGGGTACAATATCGACTCGTACTAAAATAATTATTGAACCACTAGATGGAATGTTTTTTTTTTTTTTTTTTTTTTTTGTTTTTAAACTTTTNNAGATGGAATGTTTTTTTTTTTTTTTTTGGTTTTGAAACTTTTGGCTCAGTTTGAAATCGAAATCTAAGCATATTAAAAATCCAACAGCAACAACAATATAAAGCAACTACATTTTAAAGTACTTCTTAATTTCAAAGAAAAGCGAAAATACAAAAAAATACCACAACAATATTATAAAATATACAAAAAAAAAAAAAAAAAAAACAAAAACAACTTTGCAAAAAAAAAAAAAAAAAAAAAAAAAAAAAAAAAAAAAAAACAAAAACAACTTTGCAAAAAATTAAAAATAATTTCTGTGTTCATATCGTCGTCTTCGCTGTCGTTGTCGTCGCGTGTTTATAACTTTTTGTTTTGAAATTTATAAAAAAAAATATATATATATATATACATTCATATATATTTCTGTTGTTTGAATTTTATTTGTTTAAAAAAAGATATATTTTAAAAGCTGAATTTCATTTGTTTCTTTTTGTTTTTCTCAAGTGTTTGTATGTGTGATTGTATCTCTATATGCAAGTATTCTGCAAGATTAAAAACTTGTAGCTAAAATTTATTAAAACTAAAAAAAAAAAAAAATATATTTTGTAAACAAAAAAATTCATTGTGATTTATTGCAAAAATATTTAAATACTTCTCATATGAAATTTTGATTAAATGTTGAGATTTTTTTTATTTGTTAAATTCCCTCCAACCCTGTTTTTTATAAATTTTATTTTTGTTAATGATTTAAAGTGAAAAAAAAACGAACAACATATTGTGTGTGATTAAGTCAATTAGTTATTTCTACAAAGAATTTTTCTTTTAAAAAAACTATTTTGAAGTTTCCTGTTAATTGGATATTATTATGAGTGTTAAATTGTGGTAAGTGTTTTTGAAGAAAAGTAATTATTTTTCAAAAGTTAAAAATAAAATACAATTCTCATATTTCTTTTAAAATTTACAAGAATTTAATTAAAAATTTATATCGTAAACAAAAAATATTTATTAATTGTATAATTTGGAGTTTAAAAATATTTATCGCTGAGGAAAACATTAATATGTTTCCTTATAATATTGAAAAATTCTTATGAAAATGAGATCATTTGTTATTACAGAATTCTTACAAAAGGAAAAACTATTTCGAAGACAAAATAAAGTACTTTTATTTGCCTATTGTTGATATTAATAAAATATTATCATTTAAACTTAAAATTAAAATAAAAAACGTTTTGGATAAAATTGATTTGGCAATTTTATTCAAAAATTAATAATTAAAATAAAATAACCATCGATAATCATAAAAATTATGATTATAAAAAGTACTTATAGAATCAACAGCAGTAAGCAATGGAATAATTAATTAAATTAAAAAAAAAAAAATTAATCGATTGTTTCTTGACCGATTTGTATGATTGAAAAAATCTAATTTTTAGAAAAATATTTACGATGTCATTTCTTAAAGGCCACTTTTACATTCAATTTAATTTTGTTAATACTTTCCATACCTCCATATCTATTTTACTTTATATAACTTTGGAAGATCTTCCAGAACATAAAAATAGTCTCATTTGCCCAAATTATCCAAATTTTATTAAACCTCAACATTTTCTGCAATTGAAAGGGGTGATTTTAAATTGAAAATATTCATTGTGTTATTCGCATTTAATACGGTTAGATAATAAGATTAAATTTTTATTTAAAATAAATTATAAAGTTAAGTTTTTTTTTATTGAATTAAATTTTAATCTAAGGTTTATATAGTCATATTTTACTGGATTAATTGGACTTATTGTCTTGTAATCTGCAAAATTTTTCAATAAACAATAAATACTCCATTTTTCTTTTTTTAATTTTTAGAATTTATTAAATTCTTTATACAGCTCCTTAAAAAAATTCTAGAAAGTTATTCGAGAACCAGAAATTTGTTCTCAGAAAATTCCTTGAAACTAATTTAGAACCACAAATATGTTCTACTTCATTGGTGTCAGAATTGGTTGTGATATCACTAGTTCTGAGGATTTTACAAATGAATCCGAAATTTTTCTGATTATACCAGTTCTAGAACTAATAATTTTAGAACATATTCTAAGTTTTTTCCAGGGACTTTCACATTTTTTCACATATTAAATAATTCAATGCTAATAAATGAAAGATATTGGTAATAAAAAATATTTATGTTTTACATTTTTAAAACTTCAAAAAATAAAGAAAAATATTTGAATACACAAGGAAATACTTGTGTACCAATTTTGGATTTCTTTGTTAATATATTATAAAGAAAAATAAGGATTAATAAGGATTAGCAGCTTCGGTTGATGTGCGACAATTCTAAATTGATGTCATTTACATATTATTGCAGATTTTCATTTTGGAAAACTATACAAATTAATTTTCCACTATTTTGCTTAATCTTTCTGATGTTCTTTCCAATATTAAACATAAAAGTACTGACAACCGTATTTTTTAGAATAATTTTCATACTTTATAAAATTTTTTATATTTTCCACACATTACTCAAAGGACAACAGGAGAAGCAAAGAGAAGATGCCAATGTTTCTGCAAGTTTTTCAAATCAATATCTCTAGATATACTTTCAAGAATGTGTCAATTTTAGTAGAGAAAACGTATGCGAGTCTACGAATATAATTTCTGTTATATTTCCTCAATGGAATGAATTGGTTCGGGTAAATGAATTTTTTATATTGTACTTTCCATTTGTTACCACTGATAATTTCAGTTCTTCCAATTGAATTTTTTTGGTCTCTATCATATTATTTGCTGCAAGTAAACGAATTATTCGGTCTGCGCAACCGAATTTTTAGATAGTATGTGGAACCGTCCAAATTCGATTGGCTAAAAATTCGGTTGCCACAATGAATCTGTTTTCTCTGTGTATATATAGAGGCTTCAGAAACTCCACCACCGGTTCCATATATATGAACCGATCTTGCTGATTTTCAAGAGCAAAATTTTCGAAAGGAATTCCGATGGATTGATATACATATTTTATATATCAGTCGGTTGTTCTCATGATTTTAACCATTTCAACCGATACACAAGAAACTGTTGTACATATATAATTTACACCCCCTAGTGAAGGGTATAAAAAAAGACATTCTGAATATTCTGTGTTGGATTCAAATAAAATAATGTAATGCAAATAATAAAAAAAAACTTGTGTTTGTTTGAAGGTAACGATCAATATTTATATTCTGGGAATGTGTTGAACATCCTTTATTCCCTGGTAAGCTAGCCAGTAGCTTTGAAAAAAAAAAATATATATCAACCATTCCAGGAAAGAACGCCCGAAAAAGTATATTCTTTTATAATAATACCAATTTTAGTTTTCAGTTTTGTGAAATTGCCAAAACTCGCGATTTAATTTCACTTTTCAATTTTATCAAATGCCAAAAAAACTTCAAAAGTAGAGATGATGATTTAAACGGCCTTAAAATTTCGCATATGGCAGCTTTACGACAAACATTTTAAAAATAAAAAAGATTTTTTTAAAAATGTATTTAAATGCAATTGCATTTTTCAAATGCATTTTTCTTTAAATGTGCTATTAAATTTTTTTAATTTCTTAATATGAATGAAAAGTTTGGAATTTTTACATTAAAATAAAGTGTCAAATTTTTGGGACGCGAACATCTTATATGCATTATTCACTTTTTATAAAAACAGATTTCAAATTTTTCATATAAAATTAAAATTTTTTCTGGCTTTTGAAAATTTCTTTCTTTGTATTTTTGTTCCAATTGTCCACTAATTCCTATGGTCCACGTGATTGCAATATAGTGTTTAATACTATTGAGTACTTACTTATACTATATGGAGTAGCAAAAATAATGATACCACATTACCGAGAAACTACATTAATAAGTAGTTTTCATTACGTAAAACCAAATATTTTTATTGAGCATTAAAAATTTTAAAATTTTTCAAAAAAAAAAAAACCTATAAAAAATTAAATAATTTTCCACAAGAGTCCCACAAATTGTCAAATTTAAAAAAAATATCAAAAAAAGAAAATTTTATATCCAAGTAAGAAGTTTCATATTCAAAATTACTTTAAATAAATAAAGATTTAACAATGCGAGAAAAAAAAAAAATGATTCCTAATGCAGGAAAAACAATCTAATATAAAGATTTTAATTAATATTTATACATAAATTTGTCTATTTTTACTTTATTATAAAATTTTTATTTCAAAATTCGATTAATCGCCCCTTTTTACAGATTTAACTACGATTAAATTAATTTTAAATCCATCTTTTTAAATAAATATTTTTAAATAAAAATATATATTTCTTAACTTTATTCAAAATCGAAATTAATTTTGATTACTAGTATTTTCCATAAACTGTCCAAATGCAGCTAATTATCACATTAGCTAACTTTTAATCTACTGTATATCAAAGATAAGGTTTTCAGTTATTTATCTTTTTGAATTTCATTATTTTTGTTAAGTTGTAATAAATAAAATATGGCCATAATTCAAGTGTTTTAAAATTTTATGGTTTCTATAATAAATATAATGTAATTAATTTAAAATTAATTTGTTTTAATTTTTTAAATTTTTATATCTAACCAATAAAAAAGTATTTATGCATTTACTAATTCTAAAATTAAAAAAAATAAGAAAATACAAATACAAATATTAAATTTAAAAAAAATCAGTTAAAACATTTTCACAGCCAATTAGTTGTTAATGAATTGTATCTAAATAGTTAACGTTTTTTTTTTTCTTCGTCATACATATTGCATTTTATTTAATTTTGATCAGAATAATGAAAGAGACGTAGAAAAAAATAATAATAAAAAACAAGCAACAAATGACTAATGAAGTTTAATTTATTAATCAAATATCAACCGTTAATAAAAACGAAATAATAAAACGGTTTCAGTTGTATGTTTTTTTTTTTTTTTTTTAATAAAAATTACAATTTCATTACGCACAAGGTTACACACCACTAACAAATCTATTATACATGATTTTTTTTTTAAATGGTTTTTTTTTCGTTCTTGTTGTTGGTGTTGTTGTATAGTTTGGAACAATATTTGAGAGTGTGAAATCTAAGACCATTTACTACCACAACAAACAAAACAATTACCAATTAATGTCTTAAAACAACAAATATACAACAACAATAACATATATATAAGCAGAAACAACAACAACAACTACGACGAAATTACTTTAGTTTTCATTTATATGAATACGAATATGATCGTCCAGCCACAGCAGCAGCAAAAAAAAAACTTAAAATTCTCGTGTTTTAACATTAAATTGATAATAATAGTAAAAATATCATGATACACTGTAAGAAATTATAAATTAAAATTTAATTTTATATTTTGGATCACATAATGTGCTAACGTAAGCGCAATTTAAGGTATTCACACTAATCAAATCTGATATTAGTTTAAGTTAATTTTTTTTTATAAATTTGTGGTAATATTCTTGAGTATATTCTCTAAGTGTATAGCTGTCACCATTATAACCAGTCGGCAAAAAAAAAAAAAAAAAAACGTAAACTAAATGCAAAAAGAAGGGCGTTCCTTTTTATTTTTCTTATAGTTTTTTGTTTTAACCAAATCAAGAAAAATATATATAATTTTACATACAAATATAAATTCATTTGTTTCTAAGACAAACAAACGAACAATTGCTTACAAATAAACATTTTAAAACTAGAGTAAGTAGTACTTGATCTGTGCTGCTACATAGACTAAACAAAATAGTTACTAATATTAGCACTCCTTAGATGTGTGAATGTAGATTTGTTTCATTTTAATTTTTTTTCTCTACTTTTTTCTCTCTTTTTATATTTAAACAAAAATATATATATATATATAGTTTTTCTATCAGGTTTTAACTTAACTGCTAGATTGCATAACAATTGTGTTTAAGAAAAAATATAAAAATAAAAATATCGCTACACAATTTAGAAAAAAAAAAATAGTGTAACAGACTTTTAGAAACAGAAATATTTTAAGTCAACTTTAAACACAAGTTACACTTACTTCTAATTCGAACTAAAAATAAAACTCTACTATTTGTTGTCTAAAGAAAAAAATAGTAACAACTATTTATTTATGTTAAATTCATATTGTGACTAAATATGCTGAAGTAGTGTAATGGACACTAAGATTGTTAAAGGAACAAAAAATAAAATAATTCTTGCCCACATGCCATTAAAATTGCATGAAATATTGCTGCATATTCATGCAACAACATTTCTAGTTGTTATAGTTGTCGCTGGAATTCCTGCTGCTTCGTGTTGTTTTTTGGCGAATAATTATTTGTTTAAAGAACAAAATAATTATTTAGATGTTTGTTTTTGGTTTATACTTTTATAAATTGGAGTAGTAAAGTCATTTATATTTTTGCCAAAATTTCTTTTAAAAGAAATATAACTTTATAGAGTAATTAATTCTATGTAAAACGAACACCAATCGAATTTGGATTCTCGCATAATCTTAAGGATATATTCACTTTACCTTTCCAAAGTCATTCTCCTCCAATTAAAATGCTATGAATATTTTATAATTCAGTCCTCTTGAATTTCAAAACTAAATGTTGGGACTTTCGCATAAAATACTTAATTGATAGAACCGGTCGTTAATTCTGAAGAATTATTAAAGTAACGACTTGACATTAATGATAGAAACCATAGATTTGGGAGAAAAAATGTGTTTTTGTATAATATAGATATAATTGTAGCAATAATATCATGGTTGTAGTAACCAATATTTTACTCCTGTAATTAAATTATTTTGATTTGTGTGAAAATTAAAGCACTATTATGCAAACATATTATACAATTTTTTTTATGATTATATAATTGCAACAATAATATGATATTTATACTAACAAAATTATTTATTTAAAGCAAATAAATTATATTCTTCAATAACTTATAAAATCATAAGTCCCAGCGTCAGCTTTAAAACTAGTTTTTTCATAAATAATTTTTGTACAGCATCAAAACGTTTTTTTTTTAAATGTAGCATTTTCTAAGTTTAGATTTATTGAACTCTTTTTTATTTAGTTTTTATAATTTTATATATTTTTTTATATAAGTTTTTTGAACAATTCTAGGAAGTCATTTGGAAACCAATAACTTGCTTTGAAAAGTGATGTGAAAGTCAATCATAATTATTTGTCAATGATTTAAATTGAAGAAATTAAAAATAAATTTTCTGGTGCTCATTAGTCTCCATAAAAACATTTATTTATTCTACTGTACAAGTTAAGGTATCATGGCTGTGAATGTATCAGAAGTAGTTCTGATTACACCAGATTTATTAGATTTCATTTTAAAGATTTTAAAACATATTCTTAAATTTTTCTTGTGGTATTAAATTTAATTGTAATATTTTATTGTTATGGAGAAATTGCTAATACGGTTTGAAAATAATGTTTAAGAAATAAGATAAAAATTAATATTATTAATCGTTGTTGAAACAATAATACATTTTTATTCATATGTGATATTAGTAAAATTTTGTTTTTGGAAAAAATATTCAAAATCATAAAATTTTTGTAGTACACAGAAAAAAATATTTTCCAAAAAATTTCAATTCAATTAATAATCAGAATTTTATAGCCACATCAAATATTTTTATAATTAGAAAAATCACTCAAAATCAAAGTTTTATAATAAATAATATTCAAATTGTACACAGAAAATTATAAAATATAATTTTAATTACGAACAACAAATATTCAATTATTTTATTAATTAAAACTGAACCTGTAAAAAAAATGGTAAATCCAATTATTCAAACTATCACTTATTTTTATTTATATTTGTTTAATATATTAATTAATACAATTAATAAAATCATTGAATCATTTAGAAATTAACAGAAGTAAATTTATATTTTGTTAAATTTTATAATACAATTAAAGAAATAATTGAAATATTTTTAATTATTTATAAATTGATGGTCATTTAACCATATTTCTTCTGCGTAAATAATTATTACTTAAATTGTATTAAATATAAACTTTAATAGCCGTATTAAAATAATAATAATAATAAAATAAGTAATGTATGTTTGATAAAGGTTTACTAACTTTTGTAAGTAAATTACCGAAAAAAGTTAATAAACTTTTATGAAGCATAAATTTTTTTAATATGGAGAATAAATGATTGAATTAAACAAGATATTGATAAAAAATGAACACAGTTTTATTTAGTTATTAAATTAACAATGAGAACATATATTGTTGTGACAATTAAAATTTTATAGAAATTTTATTTGTTCAATATTTAAAAATTTAGAATAAATTCTTTTTAAATATTTAGAATGTATACCAGTCGGTTTTGGTAGAGATTCAAAAAAAAAAAAAAAAAAGATTCTACAAAAAAAAAAAAAATTTAAACGATGTGTTCGTCATATTAAGATTGTAACAGAAGAGTAAGGAAATAGTTTGCTGCGCTTTTAGTTTAAATGACCTTTTTAAAAAGTCGATGTAATTGTACTTGAATCTCTAGAAAATAATAATTTAATTTAATGTAAGTATCTTTATTTAGAAATTATTAGGAAATTTTGAATACCTATATTAGCATTGCATACTTATTAGGTCTGATGAATTTCATAATTAAATTAACAGTTTGAAAAGCTTAAACACCACAAATTTTTAGGATATTTAAAACTTCATTAGAGTATTTTAAATGACGTTTTGTTTTAACAAATTGTATTTGAGTCATTTAAAAAAACTAAACAAAAAACAAATCTGTGGTTAATTTACGTTTCAGTTTTCTCAGGAGAATGACAACGACAATTATTTTTAATTGTAGTGTAAACACATAAATTTAAATTATTTATTTAAACAAAATTTTTGTTGCTGTTCCAGCTACACATAAGTGTTTCACTTTACAAAATAAAAATACCACAGAATAAAAACGATTTTAAATGAAAAACAGTTTGTTGCTTAAGTCTTTTGTTTTTTTCAAGTTTTTCTTCTACATTTTTTCTAGAAGAGAAAAAATAATAAAAATACAATACAAATAAATAAAGTAATTATTACTTTATTTTAATTATATTACAAATATTTAACCTTGTTTTGTTTTTAAAAAACTGAATTAAAATTTTTCCAAAATTGTTTGTGTATAATAAAGAAAAAAGTATTGAAAACAAAAACTATTAGTTGAGCCCACTGTTAAATCCCCTATAGAAAAAAATCAAAAAAGTCTGTATTTATTTGGAAGTTTATTGTGTTGTTGTTTGGTAGTCGAGGCGGTCATTTAATTATTGAATGAAATTCAAAGCAAGTGCTCCAAATTCATGCTTTACTATCAATCAAATAAACATTTTTTATTTTGTTAAACTATTGTTCGTATATCAAACTGTTTGTTTATTTGTTTGTCTGCCTAACTGTTTCACTGGTCGTCAGTCTGTATGACCAATTATATTGGAACATTAATAGAAACTATGTGTACAGATGTATGTATACAAAGTACCATATGTAAGCACTCAATGTATAACTTTTATGAATTTGTTTCATTTTAAATTTATTCTATATTTAACAATTTTAAATTTATGTCTCTATAAAGTATTTTTTTATTCTTTTAATTTTATTTTTTTCTATTTTTTTTTGCGTAGCCCTGAAACGTGAGAAATTGTTTCAAAAATTTTTTTTGTTGCCATTTTAGCCATAGAAAAAATGTGGGTGTGTTTGGTCTGGTCAACATGACAACATGCTGAGGTATTGTAATAAAACACTTTGATTTTTTTTTATTCAAGATCAGGAAACTATTATGTAAACTATTATGAAGTTTTTTTTTTTTTTCATTTTCTTAATTTATTTCATTTTGTTCGAGAATTTTTTTTAAAGTCAGTTAAGGAAATACATATATTTAGTTATAGTTTAGACGTTTTGTTCTATTTAAGTAAAAGTGTTTTAAGTTTTATTTAGTTCTTTCTGATGGAGTTTTAATAGATATATTGTTTTATTTTATTACCTTGAATTTAAAGTTGTTTAAAGTGTTGATACGTGTGCTTTTCAAAGTTTATATAACAATAATAGAAATATTTAAAACAAAAAATCGTATAAAAATCAACAATTTCCGTTAATTATATAATAAATTAGAACAAACTTGAACAAATGAACAACTTTAGCACATATGCGATTATTAACTGTTATTAAATTATTGGTGTAATAAAAGGTGCAAACAAATAAATTATATTTAACCGTTTTAATAAGAAGTCGGAAAATAAAGACTTTAACCCTCCAATGAACATGACCATCGTTTAATGGTTTTTATGTTTAGAATTGGTTTAATGTGTATATTTAAAATAATTCCATTATAACATTATAGACCAAATATTATTAAACGGAAAAACTAATTTTTATTTAAAATATTTAAGGTCTTAAGCTTTCATGAAACAAAGAAAATCTTTTTTTTTTTAATTACGGAAACTAAATAGTATTTGAGGAAAATTGGCATTGACAGATGAAACATTATGTCTTCTAAATTTTAATTAATTAATAATTTTAATTAATTAAATATGTATTTATTATTCGTAATTGAAGTTTAACGAAGATAATTTTTTTTTTAATTATTTTCTTAATTGTATCAATTATTTATGTGTTCAAAATTCAATTCTTTAAAAGTCTTTTTTATTGGAAATAAAACAGTTATATTAATAATTAAGTTAAATTAGTAATTAAATTTATTAATTTAACTTATTTTCATCAATAGTTTTTTTTTCATTAAGAATTTTAAACAACAACAACAATGTCATTGAATAAAACAATATTTTTGAAAAAAACTATGATTAAAACAAATCATTTAAATTTTTTTCCTTACTGATATTTATTTTTAAAGACATTTATTATTTTCATCATAATATTTATATTAAAAAATAAAAATCCTCAGATATTTTATTCAACAAACGATAAAGATTTTGTACATTAAAGATATTTATTTTGATTATAAAATAAAAATAAAAAATCTTACTTTCATTATTTACACTTTTATCATAAAACTCCTTGACATTTTGAACTTTGACTTAAAGTAGCATTATTCAAAATATATTTATATTTTAAATTGATTGAAAAGTTACATTCATCAACACCCAAATTAATCTATTGTAACTACCCATTATGTAAATAAATCTTGAACTTAAAAAAGAGTTCAATTATTTTAATAAAAAAACACGAATTTTAATTAACTTATTTATGCCTATTTATAAATAAAATTGAATTAAAGTGCTTTAAAAATGAATTTATTTAAAAGAATCATGCTGTTTAAGATTTTATTTTATGTCGCACAAAATAAGTTATTATTTCGAAATTGTTTTACTCGGTTGCTTTTAAGAATATTAAATACATCTTTTAAACCTCTCTACAGTCTAGACTAGAACTATTGCAATTCTTTACACTTTGCACAACTTGGTCACATTTCAAACTACAATATTTGTCAAGACTTTTCAATTTCCTGTCTCAAATTACTCATAGTTTTTGTGTCATTCACAAAATACTTAATCTGAAAAATAAATAGAAGAAATATTAGATTTAGATAGAAAACTTGATTATTTCATTAGATTTTAAATGTTGAAACTGTCATTGTAATATGAACATGAATTTGAAATATACATCAAAAGAAAAAAAATTAATATTAAAAATAATAAAATAATAAAAAAAAAAGATAAATCGACCATTTAGGTGAAGAGTAGGCCTAGTATTGGATACATAAATTCATAAAATAACTACATACATATTTAAAATAATAAGGTAAATAGTTATTTTTTTTATAACATCTCATTTATATGGGGTGTCAAAATATATAAACATTAAAAAATCTTCATAATATATAGTATTACACATCATACATGTGTATAATTTTTAATTACTTGTCTTGTCTTAATACGAAACCATGTTTTTAATGATAATGAGCTTGTTTTTTTTTTTAAGATATATATATATATATATATTTTTGTTTTTTGTATTGTTTTGCAAAATGTTTGTTTTGTCAAATTTCTTATGTAAATTTTTAACAATTAATATTTGTAAAAATTATTGAATTTACCGTTTTGCTGTTAAATTTTTAAATGAGTTTAAAATATTAATAGAAATTAATTATTAACAAAATATAATTAATTTAAATGGAATGGTATTGTAGGTAAAATGTAAAGCTTTTTTTTTTTTTTTTTAAATGAAATAAATAAATTGAAATATTTGGATTTGAATTTAATATAAATTAATGACAGTTAAATTACTTTCTAAAGAAATTGAAGGTAGTGTTTGAATTTTGTGATGTTTAGAGATAATTGTGCATAGTCGTATATATATATATATATATA
>MINK01173690.1:0-16841 GCA_001735545.1 Phormia regina
TTTTCCATTTTTTTTAAAAAAAAAAAAAAAAAAAAAATCCTTCAAATACAAGAAAAGTTTTGTAAAATGTTTAATAACTTATTCAAGTCTTAATTAGTCTTAAAGAAAAAGTATTTTTACTTGAAATGTTAAAAAAAATTATCAATTATTTGGGTTTTATTATAATTAGTTTTCCAAATTTGAAAAATCTTAGTCAGGGTTGACACACAACAATTTTTCCTGCCGTAATTCTGACTTTGTTGACGAGAGAGGTAAAGAGAATGTATAAGTTTACTATTATCTTCATCTCTCTCTTCTATAAACGAAGAATTGCGTCAAGAGAAATTGCTGTGTGTTAACCCGGGCTTAAAAAAAACTAAAATAAAATTTTGCATTTGAGTGTAAACTTTAATTTAATATATTTAAGTTAATTTTTTTTAACAAATTAAATTAAAAAAAATAATAGACTGCATTTAATTTATATGCAGGAATTCAACCATGATTTAAAAAATTAAATGGTACTTTTTTAAACTACACAATTTGTATTCATTCCTCTGCCAACAAATAATGTATAATAATAATTTTTTAAATATTCAAGTCACATGTTATTCATTTATATTCTTTTTTTTTTAATAAATGGTTTTAACAAATAAAATTATTTCCAAAAAAAGCTTATTATTATTATTTTTTTAAGTATAACTTTAAATAAAAGCTATATTTAAAACTATATTTTGCAGAACGTAAAAAAGCTTTGGCTTAAAGTAAAAGAATTGTACAAAAAATTGAAAGGTAAATAATTATATATTCTGCAAATAGAGTGCAACAAATAGTGATGGTAATTTAGACTTTAATGGCCTGATTTTTGGGGAAATTTATCAATTTTATTACTTTAGGAATTTATTCACTTTAACTTTATTACTTTCAAGAAAAAATATTAAAATATTCAATTAAAAAACTTCAAATTAAAATCCTTAAAAGGAAAAACAATCCGAAATTAAATACCACAATCTGGCAGCTAAGCTAGAATATTAAATCTGCCAGATGATGCTTTTCAAAAAATGTTAAAAAAGAACTATTTTCATTTTAATACTAGAAAATTTAATATGGAAATTAATGTGACAAAGTGATAGCCAATGCTTGCCTAATAATACCTATTAATGCTGCTTTAAGAGTTACCAGATCTTAACTTTACAAAATTCCTGTAATGATATAAAGTAATCTACTTTTTTTACAATTATTATTATAATATTAAAAATAATTTATTCGTAAATAAATATATTTTTTATGCCTTTTTACTATCTATTAGTATAAGTATTTTGTAATTAATGTCAAATTTAATTTTTGACAATTTAACAAATAGCCTTAAGTATGCAATTTAATATTAAAATTGCATCATTTCAATTTGACCCTTTATGACATTTGGAAAATGTACCTTTCTACTTATTTTTCAAATTCTATCATAAAATTTTCAATATATATATAAAATTGTTTACTGCATTATTTAAACGAAAACATGTCATTAGAAGTAATTAAAAATGTTTTCAAAAATATACATACATATGTTTGATTTAAATTATACAGTTAAATATATACATATTTGAATTTATATTTTTAAATATATATATATATTTTTTTATTAATTTAAAACACGTGTAAGCTTTTGTTTTAATGGCTTTATTAGCCACAATTTTTTTTTTTATATTTTGTGATAGCAAATATAAGATTTGGTTTGTTTTTATTTGAAACAAGAAATTATATATATAAAAATAAATATTTATAAATCAATTACCAGAGAAAAGTGTAAATTTGAATCTTTTTTCAATCTCAAAAGAAATTTCCCGGTTTTTAATAAAAATGCAACTCTGTAATTGATTTAACCTTTATAAAGTATTTGTTTATTTGTTAAAACTATTAAAGTATTTTTATTTATTTATTTGTTTTTTTTTTTTTCATCTATATAATATTTAAATTTGTTCTAGTCATTTGATATTTTTCTATAGAATTTTTTGTTATTTTTTTTTTTTAAATATCATGCAATATTTGCATTCATTTTTGAAATTTTAGTTAAATAGAAAGAGACACATTTGCTACACAATAATAATTAATTAATGATTTTATAGTTTAATTGTTTTTAATTAAATGCTTGAAATATTTAAACACGAAATTTAGTTCTCAAATTTAATATGACAACTATATATTTTGTGTTGTTTTTTTATATACATATTAACTGTTATGTATATAGACTAATTGTTTATTAACTGAAATTGATGGGAGCCTAAAACAATGTATTTTGTTTTGTTTTTTATGATGGATTTATAAGTTAATAAACCTGTTAATTTTACCCTGGCATTATTATTTTTGTTTTAGAACAAAGAATACTCTTTCATAATAATTGCAATAATTATTGGCACAACAAAAGTTTTTTTTTTTTAGTTTTCATTAATTAAAGGTTCAATAATTTTGATTTATTTTTTTGTTAAGCAAAATACAATGACCTATTTTTATTTATATGGTAACACTAGAGTAGCCAAGAGTTTTTAATAGTATATTTGGTAATTGATTATATTTCAACTTATTTCGTCAATTATTCTTAATCATTGATATGTAGGGCGCTTTGTATTACATTTTTTTTTTAAATGAAATTCCATTATTAAAAAAACTTGTTATTTTTGTAATTGGTTTTATTTTTATGAATTCTTAGCCATTTAAAATAAGTTATTGACTTTTTTACATTCTGTTCTGTTGTTCCTAAGCTCATTAAACTAAAAACCTTCATTCATATTTTTTCTGTGCTCTCACATATGTATGTTTTGAAATTGTGGTGCTAAAAAAAGTGGATTTTTTTTGTCATATTCTTTTTATTCGAATGTTGTCTAAGCTGGCTGATTAGAGTAAAAAAAGTTTAATAATTTATGTTACAATAATACGAGTATTATGTTACAAATTATAATGTAAGATGTAGGGTTTTGGTATCTAAATATGATTGCCATATTTTTTGGAATATCTCTAAAGATTTGAAAAATATTTCAAAGATTTTTTAATGATTTCACATAATTGAAGTAAAACTGTAAAAATTACTTCAAATTATTTCATAACATACTAACATGTTTTATATAATTAATGCCTCATAAAGTTTGCACCAAATAATTCATAAAATAAAATATTTTGTCTTAAAATATTAAAGGTGAAAATGCAACTTTGCAAGGGTCTTCAAAATAAATGAAATGTGTCATCGACAACAACAACTACATCGAACAATATTTTGCACAATTTTTGCTAAATTGTCAAAGTATAACCAATTGCAAAATTATCAGAGTAAAAATTAATAAAGTTGTAACAATTTTTATAATGTTGCCACTCTGTGAAAATGTATGAATAGTACTAAAAAAATCAACTCTAAACTGAAAAATCAAATTCAATGTAAAAAAATTAGCACTTTGAATTTAACAACAACAATAAAATAAACAAATTATAGTTGATTTTTAAATATAAAAAGAATATTATCAACTCATTATCAAGAATTATATAAATAATAAAAATGTTGAAATTAACTATAACTTTTTTTCAGTGTTTTAAACAAATTGTTGGCTTTTTTGTAACTCTATGAATTTTTTAAAAAAAATTTTTGCTCGCGTCATGTTAAAGAATTGCAAAATTGCAAGGGTTGCAAAATTTTGAGGTGAATATCTTTATTAAATAACAAATTTGAACAAATATTTTATAACTACTTGAGTTTTTAATCGATTTCAAATAAAGATATTCAGGTATATGACGAAAATCGATCAATTTAAAAAATTGTTATGAATTTCGATTGATTGATTTCAAAAACTATTTTTGCAATAGTGATTTATTTTTATTTAGAATATACAGCTCGCTTGAAAAATTACCAACTAATTTCATAGAAATATAAACAATTTTGTAAAAAAAAATCTAATAGTGATTAAGATCTATTAAGATCTATTTTTTTTATTAATCACCAAAACGAAAAAATAAAAATAACACATTTTTTCGATTTGTAATCGATTCGTTTTCAAATTCGTTTTCCATCACATACCAGATTATGTTATATATTAAAAAAATTAAAATACTTCTGCCAATATTTTAAAAAATATTTATTGTTTCTAAATTTACAAAATATTTCGAATTTTTTTTTTCAATTGTTTTGAAATGTTTTCAAGATCTACATTTTCGAGTCGCAATAAAAAGTATTAGGGAATAAAAATTACTTCCCCATATTAACACATCTGGTAACATTGATATCGAGTAAAAGAATATATAGTGTAGTATAGCATGTCAGATGAAATTTCCTTGAATAAATGATCGAAAATGTTTATTAAATTTAAATTTTTATTAAAAAATTTCAAGAAATATTTATTTTAATAGAAATTTTTCGATATATTTCGCTTTTTTATAAGAATTTTCCGACAAATTTCCTCTTTATAGTAAATAATTGATAAATTGTCCTTTTTCTCGATAAATTTAAATTTTTTGTAGGAAATTTTCTATAAATTCTTCCCCCATTTTTTTGGGGAAATTTTGGATAAATTCTTCCCCCTTCCATTTTTTGTATAGGAAATTTTAGATAAATTTCCCTTTTATATAGGAAATTTTCAATAGATTTATACAATAAATTTTCTTTTTTTATAGGAAATTTNCGATAAATTTCCCTCTTTTTTATAGGAAATTTGCGATAAATTTNCCCTTTTTTATAGNAAATTTNNGATNANTTTNCCTTTTTATATAGGAAATTTCTAATGAATTTCCCTTTTTTATAGGAAATTTCTGATGAATTTCCCTTTTTATATAGGAAATCTTCAATAAATTTCCTTTTTTATAGGAAATCTATAAATATATATTTTAAATTTTTGTTTAAATCCAATCAATAAATATTGGGGATAAAATTGGAGATTTTTTTTTGTTTTGAGAAAGAAATTTTATCTGGCAACACCGTGAATAAATAGACTAACAAAAAATAATAAATAAAATTTGTCATGCCAAAGAGTCAATGCAAATCAACACCATTTTGTGCAATAGTTTTGTTTACCAACAACAACAACAACAAATATCGACTAGTTGTTGCTCTTGCATTTAAAGATGTAATAATATACTACCACCAACCATTTTACTTGACACTTAAAAAATTGTTTAATAAAACAACAAACAGTCGCATTTTAAACGTTAAGAAGTTAAAAACTAATAAATTATACAAAAAAAAAAAATAATAAGAAAATGTTTACGACAGCAATTCAAACAGCACAAAAGGTAAAACAATTTATTTAAATTTCTTTAAAAACAAAAAAAAAACTTTCTGTGTCATTTGTTAACTAGAGCAAATACTTTTATTTTTTTAACAAATTAAGTGAAAGTGGGAGTTATTTTCCTATAATTTTAAAAATGATTAAATAATTTTTTTTGTACATTAGACCATTTAATTAAAAAAATATTAATATTTATTACCGAATATTAATTTATTGCTATCATTTTGATTTTCATCACAAAAAATAATCAATTTATTTTTATTGCGCATAATAAATAAATCATTTAATCAATTTTTGAGTGCATAAATTTATTTTGAATACAATTTCTTTTCTTGACAAATTTTAAAAACAAAATCAATGAAGTGATAGATAAATTGCACTCATTTTTAATCAAAAATTTGTAAAAAAAAAACACCAAAATCCCCTTTGTTTTTGAAATAAACAATTTAAATCACAGTATAAGGTTATCTAACATTGTTTCTAATTAATATATTTAATAAATAATTAAAATTTACTATAAAATATTGTTTATTATTATAATTAGGAAATAATATTTTAGTGCGTCTTTTATTAAGGAACAATTTTAAGATTATCTTTTTAATATTGTTATTTTTAAAAATTTAAGATTAAATATTTTTCAAGTACTATTATTATTATTTTAATTTCAATTTATATGACAATTTTTATTTAACTGAAAACGGAAAAAAATTAAAAAATACTAAGAAATTTAATAGAAATTAAATGCTGATTTTAATATTGATAATAGAAAAAATAATTTTTATATTTAATGATTAGAAATTTCATTTAAAATCAAAAGGTGAAATTCCCACTGTAATATTTATTAGAAAAAACTAATGTGATTTTCCTTAAGTTTATATAGGAAATATTGATTTATGGTTTAATTTTTTTTATAGAAATTATCACTTATTTTAGCAGAATAGCAAAAATTTTAAAGGTTTACTTTAAGCTATAGGTCTATGACGTTATTAACCTTTTAATTAATGTTTGTGTATATAAGTTTGTTTAAAATATATTTGTGTTAAACATCAAGGTTAAATTTTATTTATTTAAAATTTTCCTTATCAATTTAGTGGCACGAGTTTTTAGAGCATTTTTTAAGGCTTAAATAATAAATAAAAAAAATGTTGTTTGTAATAACGAAAATTTAATTATAATAACTAAAATTTGTTTATGATTGCAAAGAAAATTGTTTGTGGTAACTAATTTTTTTTTGTGATTACAAAAAATTTGTTTGTGAATACAAAAATTTTTTTGTAATAACATTTTTTTTTTAAATTTTGTTGTTTATTAGAATCTTATATAAATTTATAAACTTTTTTAAAAGGCTTAACAAGGATTTTAAATCGGTTTTAAATTTATAATAAAGTGAAGATTTTTATAGGATTTTAAAATTAAATTAGTTTTAATAAAATATAATTTTAATTTAGTATTTAAAATACTTCTTTATTAGTTTCACATTAAAAATAATTCGAGGAAGTGTTACCTTACAGGGTTAATAAACCTTATAATAGCAAATGAATTTATAATTTGAATTTGAACCATTTAATTGTAACAAGAGCAGGTTTAAAGGATCTTCAAATAAAACACATCTAGAATATGAAATATTTAAAAAGATCTAGTTTTCTTAGATTGATTTGAGAAAAATTTAATAACTAAAATAACGAAGGAGAAACAAAAAAATTTTATATGTCAAATTTATCCTTCTTTGAGCTCCTTTGGCTCCGGCCCTAAGGGGTCTGTTAGGTTTCTTTACAAAACTTAGTATTGTATACTCGTTAGCTACGCTTACACCAAATTTCACCCAAATCCTACATACCGGTTAGAAATTACAGATATATTTCCAAAAATGTTTGATTCTGTCTTACAGAGATGTACTAATAATAGTTTATAAATTCCCAACAAAACTTGTTTAATTCTTTTTAATACTGACCTATGAAAATTAATAATTAATTTATAATCAAAGAAAATTAACAACTTGTTTTAAACGCTTAAAAACATATGAATAATCTAGTAATTAAGAACGGTTTTAGGAAAACCCCATTAAAAATCCCATTGTAGGCAAACTAAACTGTTGTATCGACCCACACCTGCACTGCCTTATTAACCAAGATAATAAGGTAAATTTTAAATTTATCCATTTGAATCCTGTTAAGGGAATGTTTTTTTGTCAATAACATAAATTTAACACCAATTAAAAAACACATAATAAATATTTAACAGAAGGTACCTTTTTTATATCACGTAGTACTTTTTTTTAAAAATAAAACAAATCGTTAATTTTAATAATTCCCAGAAAAAGAATACCTTGACTTAAAACATATTCTTTTTTTGAACCAGGTTTTTTTTTTAAATAAATTTTCAACTTTTTTACTCGTACAGAGAACGAATGTAGCCCAAAAAAAATTGTAAATGAATAAGAAAAACATGAAAAATATAAAATAAAAACAAAATAAATAAACCGGTATGAATAAAACACACACAATCATGCTTGAGTCAGTCAGTCGTCGTTATATTAAAAACCTAACGTTCAGAGAATAGATACAATGAAATAAGTAGCAAGCAGACAATCAGACCTACAGACACTACGAATAAAATAATAAATGATGTAGTCAGTCAAATACCTATTCAGTCAGTATATTTGCAAACGTAAAACTTTACAGACGTGTGTTGTGTATTTAACGTGCGTTGCCAACTTTTCTTTTTTGTTTTTATAAATAACCAACAAATGTAAACAATGAATTAAAGACAGATTATGCTGCTGTTTAAATTTTGTAATAAAAAGTCAGTGTTAAAAACTAAATAAATATTAAAAAAAAGGCCTTTCAATGACAGATGTTTAAATTTACAAAATTTTTAGTTAAAACGTACAAAGTCATAAGAATTTATAAATGAAACGCAAAAATTTTATTTAAAATAAAAATAAATTACGTTTTTTTTATTTTTTAATTTATAACAAATAATAAAAATATAAAAAAAGTTGCAAAAAAAAGTGTAGCAAAATAAACAATAAAAATTTGTTAAATCTTGTTGGTATTTAGCAGTTATATTTGAAAAATAAATACCTTAATTTAAATTAAAGCATTGAACCTTTTAATAAGTGTTTAAAATATGTGTGAATTAATTTTAAATCCCGCCATGGATTGTGAGGTAAAAATAAATATATAATAAATAATTTGTAATAGTATTTAAAGCACGAGTTAATTTAATATTATTATTATTTAGTAAATCAATAATATAATTTCCTTTGTAGTTATTTTTCTTTTTTTGAGTCATTACTTTTTGGGGAAGCTGCGCTTTTTTTATTATTTCTTTTTAAAAGAAATTTCTCATTAAACTAAATTTTAGTTGAGAATTTTTTTATTATTATTTTCTTTTGTTAATTTTTATTTATTTTAACAAAAGCGTGACCTGTTTAAATGTGTTTGTCAATACAGAAAAATAATAAAACAGTTTGCAGTTTTTTTTATTCATTTCCGCAATTGGCATTCTTGAACAATAGTTGAACAAATTGTTTTTTTTTTTTTTTATTTTTATTTCAGTTTTTCTAAACAAATACTATAATTTATTTAAAATTATATCTATATAATGACAATAGTTGTTTAGTAAAAATAAAGAAAATAATACAACGTATGTTGAACTAATTTAATTTAAATGGTTTGCAAAGGTAGCAAAATTTGTTTAATTAAATATGCATAATTTTATAATAAAAATATTGTCATACTCTTAATTAAATTTATTTCAAAAATTATTGAAAATATAGTCTAGCAATAAAAATCAATTTATATTAAATTTATTATTATTTATTATAATGTTGTTAATTTGTCAAATTTTTAACTGGGTTTATTAAATTAAAT
This sequence comes from Phormia regina, assembly GCA_001735545.1. Classification (NCBI taxonomy): domain Eukaryota; kingdom Metazoa; phylum Arthropoda; class Insecta; order Diptera; family Calliphoridae; genus Phormia; species Phormia regina. The sequence continues at coordinate 9,113 of MINK01173690.1, forward strand.
TTGCATACATTTTTCATATACTAAATAAATTTGCGAAATTTTGTTTAATTGACAATTTAAAATGGAAAGCTGTGTTACAAATTAAACTCTAAAATTTGTAATTATTAGCAAAATAAATAATTTCAATTAGTAAGCTTTTTTTTATTAACCATATTATTTTTTTAATTAAAGTTTTTACTTAAAATTCTCAAGGTTTCTTCTTTATTTTCAAGTTTTTTTTTCAAAAGATTAATAAAATTGTTTAAGGTTTTTGACTGATTAGGAGGAATTCAAATAAAAAAAAAACCCTGAACATATATATTCTCCGAAATAATATGACTCATTTTTCAATGCATCAGCAATTTGATAAAAAGCAAATAATAGGTACTTATTTGTTTTAAATTGTCATAAAGAACATTTCCAAAATAAATAAATAATTAACTTGACATTTAATGTGAAATGAAATTTTTTACACTGACTAAACATCTAATGTTAATAAAAACATTTTATTGGCATAACAATTTAAAATACTATAGCTTTAAATTGTTACATGTAAAACATTTGGCCACACTGTGTCCTTTAATGTGGGCGATTTTTATTATTAACATAACATAGTGTCTACATTGGAGAAATAATTATTATAACCTTAAACTTTTTAGAATAAAATCATTTGTAGGGGAAGACTATGGTCTAATAAATAAGTACTAAGATCATAATGTTTATAATTTTCGAAATTTGTTCAATCAATAGTTGTTGAAGTTCGAGTTTTGAACATTTTGTCATGACTCTCTAGTATTTCTAATAAATTCTATGCACACTAGACATATAAAAGTTTCACCTTGCTATAGATAAAACAAAGGGTCAAGTTACATAAATATTTTCAAAGAGTTCCAAAGCTTACTTTTGTACCCACTTGGCAAATTTTGAATTCACATTTCTTTGATAAACAAATTTTCGAGTTTGGACAGCCAGTTATTTAAAAAAAAAAATTCTATACACACTAGATTAGCTTGTATTTTGACATATATTTGTCGAGTTTAGACAATCATAAATATATTATTTTAGTAATAAATTATATTTCTGATAATAATGCAATCCTTATAAAAATTTCACATTTGTTTTGAAAAAAAAAATGTCGAGTTTGGGCAACCGGAAATATATTTTCGTAAAAGATCCCACTACGAAAATTTTGTTTTAAAGCTGCAATAATCAAGTCCTTATCAAAATGTCACATTTGTTTGACAAAAAAAAAAAAAATAATAATAATAATATTAATAATAATAAAATAAAAAATTGTCCAGTTTGGACAAGCAATGGCATAATATTTCCAAGGCCGAAAAATAACACTGAAATGAAATCTTGATAAAAAAATTTATATTTGTTTATATAAAAGACCAGAAACTTAATACTTTCGTAAAAGATCAAGCACTGAAAATTATGTTTTAAAGTATTAATAACAATTTTATTATTTTAAAATAAAAAAAAAATAAAAATCCGGTTTGTACCAACAGTGACATAAATATTTTTGATGGGAAAATATTGCTTTTTTCAACCCAGTAAACATAATCTGCCAGAACTAAAATTGCTTTTTTAAAAACGACACCTTATCTTCTTTGTGCTGCCATTAAAAAAGTTAAGATAATAAATTCATTATACAATTTATGTTTGAAATAATTGACCTTTCCTAACATGTCTACGATAAAAGTAATAAAAATGTAGAACATATATTTTTTTTTTTAATTTATATGATTAATTACGCTACAAAATCTTTAACATTTGTATACTTGTTTAAATTATATTTATACTTTGACGGCGGCTTTTGCTTTTCATAATAACTCGGTGACGGCTTTTGGCCGCTTTGACATGACGCAAGTGTAGGCAACTATTTTGTATAAAGAATTGTTGCAAACAAATTTAATTTCCCTTAAAAGAAATTAAACAAAACTAAAATATATTAAAAAAATCTCATTAAATAATTAAGGTTAAAGAAAGCTAATTTTAAAAACAATTATGGAAACTTGTGCACAATTTTAAAAAACATTTTTTATAATTCAGTTTAAAGTAAAAATGTTGGTGAAAGTTTAATTTAAATAAATTATTACTAAAGATAATCATGGTAATCATCTTTCTTTTATTAAACTTTTATAAATATTATATAAATTTTATATTTTTCTAAAATCTATATAAAAAAATAAAATCAATACAAATTACTTTGATATTTATTTCATTATAACACAATTATTTTCTAACAACCCATTCAAATTGTCAAGTTTGACATTTAGTATTTTAAAGCAAATTCATTATATTTCCTAACTACATACGAAATGACCCATTAAAATGTCACTAACTATATTTAAAAATAAATAACTATTGTGTAATATAAAAATCCCTTCAACTTAAATTCTTTTACACTTGAAAAAAAGTTTGTTAACCTTTTGTCTATAATAAACTTTGTTTTGAAAGATGTATTTTTATTTAAAAACAAATTGCCTTTAATAGATAACAATAAAATAATTTGTATGCAACAACATTTTTTTCTATAATTTATAAACAAATAATAAATAAAACATAATTATTTATGCCATGCAATTTATTGTTTAATTTTTTATCTCTACAATTTAAAATTCAATATTATAATAAATAAAGATGTTTACAATTTTATTTTGTGTAATTAAAAGTTTTTTATCGTGGTATATAATTTATAATAATTCAATAGTTATTTATAATTAAAATATTATTACTTTTCAAAATAAAATAACAAAACAAATGATAATGTGTAATTGATTTATATCTTTATAAATTGTTTACAATTTAAAAGATGAGTAAAAAGTTATTAGTCAGTCATTTGTTTATAAGAAATAAAGTTTTTTTAAGGCGGGCCAGCAAAATTATAATAAAATGGATAATAAATTATTTTTATATTAAAAAAAAAAAATAATCTTTTTTATAAAGAAATTTTATCACTGTTTAATTTTCCTTAAAAAAAAAACAAATATAAATATAACTACAGGATTTTTTTCAAGAATTCAGGGCACTTAATATACATTTTATATATTTAACAAAAAAATCTCTCTGTTTACCCTAATTAAACCTCTTTTTTTATTTAAAATAAAAAAAGTTTTAATTATAACAAAAAACACGCTTTAAAACATGTGCCCTTTTACATCAAAAATATTGTTGTAAACACATGCATGAATAATTTAACGTTATCCAACACTAAACATTATATCCCCTATGTAAATATTATTGTTTATACGTGAAGTGTGCTATGCAAAATAACAAAGTGACACAATCTTTATGACATTTTTTATAACATGTATAGAATTCTTTTTGCTTAATACTTTCTCTTTTATTTTATGAATTTAATTTAATATTTTTGAAATATAACAAATTAAATATAAAATTTTTTAATTACTATTATTATTTACCAGGTAGATATATAGATATTTTCATGATTTATTATTTAATAATGGAATATTCTTTAGCAGTTAATTTGTCAATGATATTAATAAATTAAAACTATTAAATTTATTACTCTAAAGACTCCTTTAAAAACAATTTAATTATTAGGTACACAAAAACTACATATAAATGTTTACAAATATTTTGCTATATTAATGTAAAAGTTTAATACTCATGTTTAAATAGATTTTTTTATTAAAATTTTCAAAGTCAAGCTAAAATTTATGCACATTTTGTAAACAAAAACAATTAATATTTGTATAGCAACAAGAAAAAAACAACAAATTCTAATATAACTTTTAGAAGAGAAGGCGCGCAAATGGCGCCAGGAATTTCTAACAATAAAATTAAATTTTAAACTGCGGCATATATTGTAAAACATGCAATTGACTCAATAAAAATTATTTTGTATATAAGTTCAATGTGTTATAACATCCGTGTCTACCTATGACGTCTATTTGTCTATTATGATATAAAAAGTTTTTTTTTTATTATTGAGGTTTTTTTTCTTCTGTATTTATTTTAAGTTAAATTGTTATAATTAGTTTATAATTAAAACACTTAATTCAATGTTTTGCAGTTGTTTATTATTATTTTTTTTAATTAAAAAGAAGAGGGTCAATCAAGAACATGTGGGAAAATACGTTTAATTCTAATTCAAACCATTTAAGTGCTGTATTGTTTTGTTTTGGGAAAGGTTCGGTTGTAAAATTGAATGTAAATAAAAATAAACCTTGACTGAGTTGTTTTTAAAAAATTAGTAGACATTATGTTAGAGGAAGGTGTAATTTTTTACATAATATAATTTTACATTTTTTTTTACTGTGGTAATAGGAAAAACTAGACAATTTTGCCTTAATTTATTAGGTAATTGTTAAGTTTCCACAGAGGAAGTAGAGCTTTTGGGAGGGTAGGTTGAAAAGGTATGTGCTGATATAAATTAAAAAATTAAGTAGTTTTGCCGGCGTTTTATACTCGTTATGATATAAAGTTATCACATCTAGACCCGTTGTAAAGTCAAAATTAACATCATTAGAGCTTAGACAACTTTTGCTTGACAAAAGCCACATTTTTGTATATGGTTTATTATAACATATGTCTTGCCCTAAAATTGCAATAAAAATGATCTTTAATTTAAATAAAAGTTTGACGTCTGTCTTGGACAAAAATTTGCTAATATGGAGATACGTAAATGACACAAAAATATTTACACAAAATAATCTTGCTAGTTTGGATATAGATATATATTTCAGTGTTTAGTATACAATTATTAGCTAAATATAGTAAGATTTTATACCATTCCTATAAAATGCTATACTTTCTTTTGAAATTAAAATTACTGTTTAAATAGATCTGTCAGAAATTATCTAAAAAATATAATTTTGCTATAACAAATTTTATTTAAATTTGAATTAATTAATCGTTTAAAATCCACAAAAATAAAACGTATAAGACTAAAAGCTTTCTGAAATCTAATTTCTAAATTTTTTTTATTTTCACTAGACCACATTTTTTTTAATAAAATATTTAACAATATTTTGTTGACATATTATATAAACATTTGAAATTCTTTAAAAGAAACATGTGTTCAAAATTAGCTTTACTATTAACAGCTAAGCTTCATTAACATTTTCAATTTGATGACAACTACTTAGCTGCCTAAATTTATTTTAAGAATAATTTCCTTAATCAATGCTAAATATATTTTTAAATATAAATAACAATTATTGTTAATATTTTAATACAATAAATATTATAAAAATAGATACTCATTTTACCAATAAGGTGAAATACATTTTAAAAATAATCGAACTAAACTCTTATTAAAAACTTATTATTTTTTAGTTTATTTTTAAAATATGATTTTATGATAATAAAAATTATAGCTCAAATAAAAATATCAAGATTTCTTTTTATTTATTATAAAAAATGACAATATTTAATACGTCAATAAATTTTTAATTATTTACTTATTTTGGTACCAAAAAATTTTTGTTAAAAAAAGGACGTTGTTAACTACACGTTTGACATGGCAGTAATATAAGTAAAGTTGCCAACTTATTTTTAGCAACTCAAATTAAGTGTTGCAATAATACATGCGTAACAATTGTTTTTAAAAAAAGTTAAATGAATTTTTCTGAAGAAAATCAAACAGAAATAATAATTATTAATCTTAATCGATTACTCATTTAGTTAATTAATTTCCAATAGTAAATATGTCATAATCTATTATGTTTATATTTCACGTTTTTTAATTTTTTTTTTAATTTTTTTTTTTATTGTAAACAACAAAAATCTCAGTTGTTTTATTTCTTATCTTTAGAAATTATAATTTATTGTTTTGAATAAGCCAAATAAATTTGTTAACAACTTTTTTTTACGTGTTAAGAAAATGTGTTAATATACTTTGACCATAAATTATAGATGATATCTTCATTTTTCACCATTTATTTTTAATCGTTATGTCCTTATAAAAATAAATATAAACATTATTGTCATATATTGATGTTATATCGCTTAAAGCGTATACACTAATAAAACTAATTTTAATTTTATAGCCATTTTTTCTTTCTTGGTAATACTTAAGACCGTGCGAATTGTTATCAATTTTCACTCAATTTTTGGGTACTACAGTGATTTGAAATTTCATTAAAATGCTACGTAATACGTAGAATTTTCAAGTGTTTAATAACTCTATCTTTTTCATAACATGAAATTTTTTGTTATCAATTTATTATTAGTATTTAACTTTTTTTGAAAGTGAAAAAAAGCTTATTTGTTTAAACAGCGCCATTAGTAGTAGCTACTGTTTTTAAGTGTAAAGATTTTTTTTTACTATATAAATGTTTGTACTTTGCAAAGAATTTAATCATTCGTTTTTGAATAATATACTTGTAAATATGGTTAAAAGTACTATAATAGAAACTAATCATCAGGAACTACATCCTAGACGTCGTAGTCTATTTTTTACACGTAAACGTGCTGTAAGTTTAATTAAGAATCTATTAAATAAATAAAAGAAATTAATAATTAAGTAAATAGTTGCATAGAAAAAAATAACTGAAAAATGACTAATAGTCGTATGATTTTAAAATTAAAGAAAAAAAGTTTAAAGATAAAAAAGTGTAAAGATAAATAAGAAAATAAATTATTAAATGTCAGTTAGAAAAAGATAATTAAAAATAAAAACAATAATTAATTTTGTTGGGGCAAACAATTTTAAAGGTTTTTTTGTGCTAAATTATTTAAAAATCCCAAAGTGTCTTTTTTAAATAAATTATCTTGTATTCATCTAAATATTAATGACACAATATTGCCAACCTTAATAATCACTAAACAAAACAGTGTTCACAATTAATAGTGAAATATTTCTAATAGCGTTTTCATATCTGGCTAAAATGCTTTCTTTAGTTTGCACCTTTTGTTTTATCTATACAAAGCCAAAGTTTGAAAAGGCAACATTTTTGGCAGAAAAGAAAATGCTATATTTGTGAGAGAAAACTAGCTGTTTATATGACTCGCTAAAATGTAACTCTGGCTAAAATGTTGCCTCTATTTTGCCCCTTTTGATTTACCAAGGTAACAGAAAACTCGCTATTTATATGGCCCTTTTCATAAAGAAATAAATTTAAAGAAAATACAAATTTGCAAATAGTTTCACTAAGAGTAATTACTTTCTTTGGGTTATTTGCAAATTATACTTACGTATAAACAAAGTATTTCAAAGAAAATTAGTTTTTTTATTCATCTTTTGTAAAAATATTAGAAATAAAATTAAATTTTTTATATTTATTTTATCAATTACATTTTATTTATTTTTCGTTTCGCAAATAATAAAAAAAATCAAAGGAAATATGTAAATTTGTTTTGTAACTTCCAAAATTTTTTACTCCAATTCATGTGAAATTTTAAGAAGTGTTAATAAAGCAATATCACGTTTTGAGTAAATATAAAAAAGAATGTCAATAAAACATTATTGTGATTTACTATTAAAACTTCCAGCTTAATTTTAATTTAAATATAAACAAAAATTTAAGGTATTGAAAGAAAAAATCACCCACTTCTGGGAATAAACTGTTAAAAAACTTTAAAAAAAATTGGGTATTGAAATTTAAATATTTTAATACAATTGAAATATAAAACATACATTTTATTCAGAAATAAAAATTCAAAAAATATTACAATATTTTCGCATAAATGCTGATATAATTTTATATATTATTTGCAATTTTTATTATATTATAATCATTGATTCTATTAGTCGGGGTTCACACACAGCAATTTTTCT
>MINK01173692.1:0-13330 GCA_001735545.1 Phormia regina
TTTTAAATACTTTAAAATCACTATGGGCCAATTCTCACTTACTTACCTTTATGAAACCGTCTATCAACTTCAAAGTAAAAAAATCTAGAAAGTGTTTGAAATTAACAAGTTTTTTATTTATTTTAAAAAAGACCAAAATGGAATTAATTTGCGCACAGTAGTCCCAAAACGATTTTTTGGAAATAATTGTGTAACTGTGTATGTTAATTGATTTGGAGAAGCACCTCGGGATTAATTTTTTTAAATCGCAAAATTTCATTTATGATTTGATTGAAAAAATTGTTCATAGTTAGTTCTTATAAATGTCTACAAAAAAATAATGGAATATAGTCCGAAGTCAAATTTTGATCCATTTTTGGACAAGTTTTTCTTCAATGGCTCTTATTTTTCTAAATAATTTTGGTGCAAGAATCATAAGCCTATGTGGTTTAGATAAAAATTTATATCATTTTAAAATAGAAAATTTGAAAAAATTTTGATTTTTTTCCAAGAAAGTGGTAACATTTTTATTATTTAAATCCATTATTTTTATCTGAATCATACATTTTTTCATGTTCCAAAAATCGTGGGGCAGGAGAAGTATCTCCGAAATGAGTCACCTCAAGTTAATTTATAAGAATTAAAACTTTCTGAGGTTCTCCCTTTGCCCCAGACCTGCTAGAAACTTGTATTCCTTCAAAACAATATCTATGAGAAGTTAGAAAACATTATTTTAAAAATTCTTTGAAACATACATGCATAAGTGCATAGCGGATTCAACGCTCTTTTTTTAATTAACGCCTATAATTCCATTTGAATAACGTGTCGCTTACATTTCATTTGATTTTCAGCTCTATTGCAATATTTTCATAATCATTTGTAGACGTCAAAAGTTTACATACTATCATTGCCTACTATTACGACTGGTATCGTAGCTCTCCTTTTCGTCAGCTTCTTAATGGTAATAATATTACTAATCTGGACATTTCAGAAGCATCTATTCCACATTTAAAACATTGGCTCACAAAATGACAAAAATTATTGTAATCGTATAATTTAAAAAATTTCATTAGAAATATCTCTAGCATATAAAACTAACTTTACTGGCAATATGGGAATGAAATTTCCACACCATTGATATCCAGAGGAATATCCTTAACCCTAGAAGAGATTCGATATTTTTACCCTTATGAGGGCTAATTAAATTCCTAAATACTTATCGTTGTTTTCAAAATATTAACCAAAAACTGAAAAGACCTCTATTGTTGTACTTTTTCGAAGATGATATTACATAAGTACCATATGTGCTAGTTATGTAAAAAATTTGGAACAGGCAACATTTATTAAAATGTATGTTTCCTATAATTATTCAACCAAAAAAGAGTTTAAAAATAAATATTTTTGAATATTCTGTGCATATTTAAAATTTGTGATACTTTTTTGATTTTTTTAGTAGTTCAGTGTTCTTTTTAGCTGCAGAAGTTGAAAATTTATTTTTATTTTTCCGCAATTTACACTATTGTTATAAATTTACCTGTAGATTAGAGAATTTCGAAATTTTTACAATGCTTGGTTGCTATATTATAAGTAGAACAAAGTTGATAAGACATTTGTCGCTTAACTAGATCCTTATATAGTTTTTAAGGAAATTTTATAAAAAATGGTTCTTTAATTGTTTTTAACATATCTTTTGAATAGACTATTTATATAATGTTTATTTTGATACAGAAAATATAGAGCAGCCGATATATCTTGATTTGCTATGATATTTATCTGCATATTTGGTCGAAAATATCAATTGCGTCCTAAGGGTTTATTATAGAAATCATAAAATTAAGTCGATTTGTAATGGTTTGTATTTTACAATATGACCTTATTCAGTCTTTAGCATGACTTTATTATTTGATAAAGGATATAGAACTTCCTCATCATCAATGCTTAAGGTGACAGAAAAATATACATGTGTGTTGCTAAAATTAATTCTGGAAGTCATATTGTACAGTACCTATAGTTACTAAATTTCTTTATGGCTAGAAGTTTAAAAAGTAACACTAAGTGCTTCGATAGTCGTTACTAAAAACACTAACTTCCAGACCGCTCACAGCAACATACATCTTGACACTTCAAGATCTAATTTACGACAGGTGTTATACAAAAATTCTCAAAAATATATGCAACGAATAAGGAAATATCACTCAAAATAGCATAGTTCATAGTCGTAACGCCTAACAGAGCCCTTCCAGGCTTAATCAGTCCTTGCGACTCGATAAAGTTTCTTGCAATAATAAGCCTTATTTAGCACCAAATATTGTGATAAAACTCACTTAAATCGGATTACCGGATGATCTTTAAAACTATTATTCAGCACCTGAAGCGAACTAAAAAATGAAAATAATCTTTAGTCTTCATTATTAACCACATTTTCATATTCACTTTTGTTAGAATTTTATATTTTTTCAAAAACAGTTTTTATTGAACATTGCGTTGTTAATGGGATAATGTACTTAGTGGTGAAAGATAGCTGCAGAAGTGCCTTTTTAATCCCATTGATGTTCTTCTTTTAATAATTTCTGTTCATTCTTTGAAGAACTTCCCTTAAAGCTTTGTTTATGAATTGTTTTTAACAAAAAATCCTCTTTAACCGTATTCAAAAATAAGAAACATTATTTTAATTTTGTAAAATTTTAATTTTTTCTCCAAAAGTTTAAAATATTCAACACTTTTTAAGAGGAGAAAGAATTCTTGTATCATTGATAATGAAAGATTTTATTATTTTCCCATGGGTTAAGCAAAATTCAGAGTATGGCACCATCTAAAAATAACACACCCTAAGATGGGCTATACCCTTATACAAATGTTATTGTTGAGCATAATTGCTTAAAAAATCTTATTAAATGCAGCATATCTTAAGGGTTAGTTTTATTAACCCGTTTTTTATTATAAATTATTTCTGTTCCCAAAATGTATTTACACAAATTTAAGATTTTATTGGGATTATATATAAAATCGTAATTTTTATTTCGAAATAAAACACATTTCCATATTTGATGCACTTAATTTATATTTATTTGAATTGATTTTATGTACACACATATTTTAATATCAATTATTTATTATTTACAATTAGTTAATTGATCAGTTATAATAAAATCATAAATAAATATTAGAAATTTAATCCATATAGTGTGACTGATGTATTATTATATAAGACCCCAACTAATGATAATAGAAACATATACATAGATAATATTCTGAACTCTTTTATAATAGTTAGCAAATATTCGTTATAGTTAATGACTATACCTAAGAAATTTAAATACTTCTGCCAAAACGCATGTGACCATAATCATCGAACTGTTCCTCACCACCACGTTTTCCAAATCTCATATGGCCATAATCATCAAAGCGCTTGGAGCGGTCTTCATCATCGTATTCCAACAAAAAGTCCATTAAATCAAGATTCAGGGGTATTTTCGCATGTAATTTCTGTTGATAATCCTTGGGTGCCATTAACATTGAACGAAGATTGTGTTTGGCATTATAGTATGCTGATGCAGATCCGGTGTTAAATTGATTATTTGTTTTGCCATTGGGAGCATTACTTCCGCCAATACCATTTTCGCGTAATTCATTTTTGGAATTTTCCAAATTTCTGGCCAAAATTGATGGTAACCAGAATATGGTAAGTAGTAAAACGAAGAACAACAAGAAGTTGGATTTAAATATTCTTTGTTGAGAATACAACATTTTCACTCTAATTGTTGATTTGTGAAGAGTAAAACACTGAATGTACTGAAACCTGTTGCATCCTTAACCTTTTATAGTAATCTATTTTACACCATCACAACGATGTCCGTGATGAAAAAGGATATACGATTTTTCTAGTTAATAATTCATTCATATCGAGTTTAAGCGTTTCTATTGTTATTTTAAATAAGAAGCTAAAAACGTCAAATAATCTAATTTTATTTTCAATATGATGAAGACGTGGTGTGGTGTTAACAGTAATTGACAGGTGATATACTTGTCAAAATGAAATATAAGAAAAAAAAAACGTATTTACTTTCTTGTTGTTTAAATAAGTATGTTGAAGTAAATTGCTAACATTTTAAACAATTTCAGATTTAGCAAAATTTTTCACAGCATAAATGACTTTTAATTTAAAAATAAAAAGTTATATAATAAAATCGAATATTCAATAAAATCTTTTAAGTTTTACTTAATAACCCTGCCAAATAAATAATAAATTTGGCAGGGTGGCAAAAATCTATGACAGAATTTTATTGAAATGTTTAAAACGTATTCGTACTTATTTTTGATTTCTGAACGTCCTGGAAGGATCAAATTAGAACCAATTTTAATTATTATGTTGGCTTATATGTAATCCCTCTTGATCCTGACTATCTTCATGTTAAGTTCATTTGTATTATGAATTTTTGAAGTGACCGAAAACGCCGAAACAACTCACAGTGCTTTGAGTGAGTTGTCGTAGAAAATTAAATTTGGTAAACATATTACTTTAGACTTTTTCCAAAGTACTGTTCTGAACTTTATCAAAATTTGTGGCGGCTATTAACATTTTTTTGTTTATAAATCTTCTAATTTATTTTTTAATCGGAGCAAAGACACGCCTGTCTCCCATATATCATGAAATGAGAAAAACGCATTTCTGGCTAACACACCGTTTTTATACCCTACACCACTAATGGTTATTGAGGTATTATGTGTTTGTGCAAATATTGTAACACAGAGTTCGACTCAGAATTACTTTTTGAGTCGATTTAACGATGTCCATCCATCTGAACAAAGCGCTGTAAAATCCCATCCTATCGGCTAGATTCGTCAAGTGATGGGGCAGTATCGTCTTCCTACATATGATAGTTTTTTACTTTATATTAATACAATCCAAAAAATAGTAAAATTATCACAGATAATACCCACATAGAAATATTTAGAAAAGTGTTGAAAAAAACAGTTAATCAGGTCTACCTCTGAACAAATGTATGTTCAAATTTTTTAAATTTTGCAGATCAAAGATCTGTAATAGTGAAAAAAGGAATAAATTATTCAAAACAAAAAAAAAAAAATACTTTGTTTTCAAGACAATTGGCAAAAATGAAAGTGCCCCTAAGTCGCATGCTTCCCCTTCAACTCTATATAATTTTAAATGTTATATTATTCGGAAAAGTCAGATTTCTTTTAAACATATTTTATTCTAAAGTGAATAATAAAATGTTTTTTTTTTGCCAATTTAAAGTTCAATGTTGTTAATATTATTATACTTAATTATATGAATTTTTTTTGTTACTTAATAGTTATTTTTATATCTAAAAATACGATGTATTGAAAATGTTTGGCTTAAGTTTAGTGAAATTTGCTTTTTTAATGCAAGTAACTAGCATTTAAACATCTAACTCTCGTAAATTTTCTTCTAAAAAAGATAGTGTCCAATGAAAAAAATAATAAAAAAACTAGGCCAACTTTAAAAAGTGTAACAATTTGAATGTCAATTCTATTATTTACGCATGCAATTTGCATTGACTTTCTTCTTTGTTTTCAAAAATTTTTAAACTCAAATTCCTAATGACCCAGTTTCATTACAACAACAACAAAAAATCTAAAATTTGTCTTTAGTTGAAAGGCAGCAGAAACTTATTGTGTTGGTGCTTCATTTACTTCTGGATACATATAGACCTAATTCCTAGAGGAAAAGAAAAAAAGAAAACCTCTTTCATGTCTGCATCTATTCCTGTTTTCTATTTTGGGTTAATGATTACTACAACAACTACATTTTTTCAGGTTTAGTTTTGCGTTTTGTCTATAAGTTCATTGAATAATAAATGCTTGCAGAGGAGACTGATATAATAGATACAAACAGCGGTAGTTGCGAACCGACAATCTCTAAAACAGCTTCTTTATAAAAGTAGTTTTTTTTTTTATTTATTCTTCATGTTTCATATACTCTTTGGCACTTTTGACCACATTTACTGGAAACACTATTGACCCATTTCTATAAAAATGTTACATTGGCAAGTAATTTCTTATTTGATTGGGTTGTGGAAAACTTACAACATAAACGTGTTGGAAAAAATAGAATTAATTAATTATGTTTTCTTATGAGTTGCGTACCATTCTATGTTTTTTTTTTTTTTTTTATTCGTTAAACATTATTTAGTATGTTGATCTATTTATGCCACTGCATGGAATACTGGTATCAAGAGGAATACATACGTATGTGATATGTTTTAATAATTTTTAATTTTATGTAAAGTTCTTATATGGTTTTCTTCCTTTTAGTTTGTCTACGAATGAATGTTCTATATTAACTAATACCGTATAGGAATACAGTAACTGTAATATATTTTATTCTTATTAAATTGTATTTGTTAAATTAAAATGAAAAAATTGTAGTAACGTCTAAAAGGTGTTACTGCCTTTTTGATTTAAAATATGTATATTAAAAATTATTGGAAAAATTCTATATAGAAAATGTTACGTTTCCGAATTTACATTGCTCCTCGAACTTTCTGTCTAGGTTTTGCCCTCCGAGGCTGATCCGACTTTCAACAGACAGACGGGCATAGCCAATTCGAATCAGAATGTTAACAACAATTTTGTTAAATGAAATTGCTTTTAACTTAGACAGTTTTATAAACTTTTGTAATTTTATTATTTGGGCATATAATGAAATAATTTAAAGATTAAAACGAGAGAAAAAGGTCAAGCCCAACAATATGATACCCTACACTATTGCCTATGTGTGGGAAGGGGCCAATTGTGGACCTATACTTGTATTAAGTGGAAAATAAAAAAATACTAATATAGAATATTCCGTCGATACAAGTACATGTATTTATGTACTTTTGAGTGATTCCCGAAATTGGGTCTTATATGGGACCTAAGGTGAAATAATGAACCGATTATAACCAATTTCAAAAGTCTTCGTCTTTGTGTCAAAATATTTATTTGTGCTAAATTTTATTAAGACATCTTCAAAATTGCGACCTGTACTTTGTTTACAAGATTTACATGGACATGCAGACATCCAGCCAGCCGACTAGACGGACGGTTATCTTAAAATCGACTCAGAAAGTGATTCAGGACGGTATACTTTAAGGGGTCCGATAATTGTTTCTTTATATTATAATCATCAGCACAAACGCATAATAGCCCAATAACGTATGGTAGTGTAAGGTATAAATAGTATTATTGTAAATGAATATTAGGAGGTATATGTCCGAGTTACCAGAAGAAACATCAAGAATTTGATGTCAGATTCAAAAATCACCAAAGAGAAATTGTAAGCAGTTGTTAAGCCATTAACAACGATATATCACATTCTACAATTAGCGAAGCTATACACAAAAAATGAAAAGGGTGGTATTTTGGAACGTGGTAAAAAAAATAATCTTTTGGCATTCTGGGAAACTTCAATAACCAACTTATTTTTCTTTTTTTTGTATAGAGAGCGTCCCGCTCTAATTTGATGTAACGATATAAACAAAAATATAAATTGAAACACAGACATTTAAAATTTTCATACATTTTCTTTTATCTACAACATTTATTTTGATAGTCCTAATTTATATGAGCCTTGACATACTTATCTTTTGTAAATGTTAAATTTATTTATATGTATTTTGAGTGATTTCCTATATCATATGTTTATCCTCTACATCACTATTGGTGCAAATATTGTAACGCATAGAAAAAATCTTCCTAAAGTATACGGTTCGACTCAGAATCACTTTACCATGTCCGTCCGTATGGTCGGCTGGCTATCCATGTGAAGATTGTGCGCAAAGTTCAGGTCGATAATTTGATGAAATTTGGTACATATGATTTTATTTGCAGAAGAACAAAGCATATTAAATTTGGTCATGATCGGCCCATACAAATGTCCTCTGGGAATTGAGTTTTAACACTCAAAAATACCTTAAAAATTTAGTGAAATTTAACACAAATAAGTTTTATATAAGCATAAGTCCATATGCCAAATTGAAGTTCGGTCCATAATTTACCATAGCTCCCATATGAACCCCTCTTTCGAAAATCGCTTTAACGTACATAAATCCCATAAAAATGTTAATATTAATTTAATATTCAACACATACAACATCTATATAAATATATATCAAGGTGTAAAAAATTTCGCGAATCACTAAAAAGTGCATAAATACATGTGAATCTTAGTATTAGTATTTTTTATTTTTTACTTAATACAAGTATAAGTCCATAATTGGCTCCTTCCCGAATTTTGGTGGGGCTAAGTAATGTAATTTAGATAAGGAAACTCAAGTATAGTTTTTTTCTGATTTTTTAAATTAAAGCAATAAGTTTGTAAAAAATTGTTTTTTTGAGAAACTATAAATATTTTATCTGTAACAAAATCTTTGTTAGTAAAGACATTTTAATGAAATTTTCGGCGAATGCACAAGTGAAAAAACTGTAAGATATTTGTAACAGTAATCCCATAATTCCCAAAAAAAAAATAGCGAAAATCCCAAACATTTTTTTGTTTTACATTTTCTGCTATCGAACCTACATTTTTCCGAAATCCCACAGATTTTGCTTTAAAACAATTAAAAATATATTGAGGATTCTTAAAATAAATTCTGCTTGTCGATTCGTGCTTTAAGATTTGAGAAAATATAGTTTAATGTTTGAAACTTGTCGAATTCGGGAGGGTGTGTATCAAGACCAATTGAGTTATTGGGCTTGTTTTTATCTTGAAGTCATCTCTGAGTTGCCTGCAAAGTTTTTATATGTTGCTAAAGAAAATTTTATTTTCGATGAAAAAGAGTGTAGATACTTTTTCGGCTAAAAAAAAAAAACAATTCAATTCAATTTTCAAATTCAAAATCGTTTCTTTTTGGACTCGTTAAAAATATCGACTTTAATTTCTTTTATTCAATTGATAATTTTGTTCTTCAGCTAGTTAAAAAAAAACTAATAAAATCGATCGGAAATACTGGGTTATATATGAATAAATTAGACCAAGAACCAAAAAATTATGGTGCTTAAAAATTCATTCGCAAATAACTCGAAAACTATAAGAGATAAATAAGACATGTAAGTATGTTTTATATAAAATATTGGAAATCGAACGAGAATGTATAATCTGGCAAGCGATTAAAATTTTTTGATGTCAGAGGTTTGTTGTGACCCTTTTCCAAACTTAACACTGCTACGCTTGTACCAAATTTCATGAAAATTCAACCAGCCTATATGTTGTTATTATTGACCAATAAGTTCTAAATAATTTTCTTTTGATACTTGATTATATCTCATATAAGAATACAAAATAAAATGATTTTTATCTAATCCGTAGATGTATGAAGTATTTTGTACAAATCAAATAAAAAATTCAGTTTATTATTCCCTTGGAAGTACTATGTTGGTCATTCACCACCTGCAAAGTTTCGATTCTGCCCTACTATACATTGTAAATGGACTCAAACATAATAGTTGCAGCGTTCTTTTCCAAAAGAAATTCCCAATGTAAATGGGTTTAAAGTTTCAAATTGACAATATTTGAAAAACAACCGAATTTTATTTTTGTTTTACGATTTATTAGTTTGAACATTTCATATCCTTAATTAAACGGGTCTAAGAGCGAAATTAATTTTAAAATTGCACTGGGATTGCAGTGTAATTTAAAAATTATCCTCGATCAATTTCTAGTTATATACATCAGCACAAACACACAATACGTCAACCTCATATATTATAATAAACCATCGCTATTTAATTTAAAATAATTAAACAAATTTTTCATCATAAATATTGCCATCACTTAAAACTAATAGTAAATATTCGCCACTTCTACAACACAATTTATAGATACAAAAGAAAAATAAGAAATAAAAAACGTTAAAATTTATTGAATGTACGCACATTGGCACATTTTCACCTAGTGGTAGTAAAGTCAGACGTCGGGTTAGAAACGTTGATTTTGAACAAGTTTTTTTTTTTTTTTTTTGTTTTTGTTAAACTGTATATTGACCGCAAAATGTGATCAAAGTATGTCAGTGGAAAAACTGGATGATAGTCAAAAACTTGCAATGAAATATATCTTGGATGCAAATTTAGCACAAATTTTATTATTCTTCTAAGTTTTACTGTCAAGGTGGACAACAAGAGGCTTCAACAAATGAAAAGTTTTAGGTCAATTTTAGGAAAATGAAAAACAATCATGAACTATTTTTTAACAAAAGGAAAAAAAAATATGATTAAAGAAAATCATTTGTATAATTTACGGTTGGTGGTCACAATCAATATTAATAATTATTTTTATTATTTTATGTAATTTTTTTGCAAATTATCTTCTATCGGTAATATATAATGACAATTGCAAGAAAAACTACCGATCATTTGTCTATTGTATAATAGAAAGAAATAAAAAGCTGGGACAATTTGAATTTGTAATTACAAATATATTTATGATGATTTAATGGTTATTTTATGCATTTCTTTTAAAGTGTTTTTTATGCTGCCTGTTATTGTTACTTAAGATCATTTATATATCTTATTTTTCATTTATTTCATTTATAGCTTTTTTCCAATTTTTTTTATTGTGCAGCTTAATATGTATTTTCAATGTTTTTTTGTTTAACCTCAATATAATTTTTGCTGACCATGTCCACAGAATGATGTTCATATTGTCTTTAACCTGATCACCAGAGCAAAATTTTACAGATACAAAATGCTCTCATATGAATGGCTACATACATTCTCAAATCTATTACATTCTACTTGTTGGTCTAAATCTGTATATTTTTGCAACAAATAGGAGAAGCAGAAAAACTACTTGTTCTGTACTGGAGTCACATTGACAGTGAATGTTGTTGTAATCATATGTAGCAAACAATATGAAATTTTCTTTTCAGTCGCTTCGTAAAAACTAAATGATTTTTCATTTTCATAGTTGCAATATTGATTTCAAACGGTTCGGTTGGTCAACTCTCTGACAACAAGAGTCAGTTAGAGCTTTAAATGTTGTAATACGATTCAATTAAAAGATTGTTATTGTTGTTATGCTAATTAACAGAGAAAAATAATTAATAAAAAAAAAATAATAATTTATGCTAATTTTTTAAAAAATATTGATACTCCAAATAAAATTATAAACTTTAATTTTAAGAAAAGTTTGTGTTAAAAATTTAAATTAAGTGGAACTTTTAATAAAACTCAAATAACTAATGGATTAAATTATAAATAATAATATTTATTAAATTATCTTTACAAATATTAACAGGTAATTTATTGAATAAAATTTAATAAAAATATTTTGGAAATTCATTAATGCAAAAAGTCTTAAAGAGTTACACTTTAAAAAGGATAGATCTATAATGCAAATGAAACACTTTCTGAGTCGATATGTCAATATCAGTTTGGCTGGCCCTGTGAACATAGTATAGATCGTCATAAAATTGTGTACGAATAACTAAAATTGGTTATGATTGGTCCATAATTATATATATACAGGTGATGAATGATCAACATAGTAGTTCCAAGTGAATAATATACTGAACATTTTAATTAATTTGTATAAAAAACTTTATGCATTTATATATTAGATAAAAATCATTTTATTTTTTTATTCTTATATGAGATATGATCAAGTATCAAAATTATTTAGAACTTATTGGTCAATGGTAACAACATACTGGCTGCATTACAAGAAAGTAGATGAAATTCGCTACAAATGTTACTCAAATCACAATTTTTTATGTAAAGAATTCTTCCGGTCCAAAAATATGGCGTTTGAAAAATCAAAAACCGATTCTTCTAAAATATACATTGAACAATTCTTATTTTTATTTCATTTAATAGAAAAACATATTGACTCTAAAAGGAAAAGTAAAACATTTATATAGTTCAAAAGTTCAAAGGTCAAAATTGATAATATAAATTTTAAAGCTTAATATCTCAAAAAACATTTTTAAAATTTTTAAAAAAATACACTTTTTAATGTAAAATTTAGAATATTTATAAAAATTATTTTAAAGTTATTTTTTTCATTAACACATATTTAAAAAAATAATTGTATACAAAGTTTGGCTTTAGTCTATATTTTATTACATAACTTTTAAATTAGTGTCCAACATAAAATCAATTAGAGTTATATTAGTATTATATAAATTTGTTAGCATTTTAAAAATATCGATTTCGAAGATATAATGATTTATTTCTTGTAAGTCTCATTTTGACCTATGAACTTTTGATCTAAAGTAACTCACTATATATCGTTTTTAAGATAATGTCCATGTTTTTAAAACTACATTAAAATTAACATTTTATTTTCTATAGCTTAGAAGTTATTAATAATTGGATTTTATCTATGTCCATAACTCCTAAATTAATTGAGGCTGCAATTTGAAATTATATATCCGTATGGAGAAAAGTTATGTCAACAATATCTAATTTTTCAAGAATTTTAAAAATACCGGATTAAGAGATATTATAGTTTTAATTTTGTTATCTACAACTTTGACCTTTGAACTTTTGATGTAAAAAAATATGTATATATCGTTCATTAAGGTAAATTTAATGGTCTATATATGCAAACACTAAAGATAGCATGTTATATTTAAAGATTTTATATAGAAGTTTAAATGGTATTCATTTGTAAAAGTTTTTCAAAAAATTTTGTTTCTAAATGTCTATTTCGGAGAAGCACATGGGTTGAATTGCGAATGGTTCGGAACAGTGCAAAGGGTACGTGTAATGAATTTTCATGAACATCGGAGATGTTAAGTCCGATTGCTGTGGTTTAAGAAGAATGATGCATGTTGGTGTTAGAAGGCTTACAGGGATCAGAAGATGGAGGACACACGGGCTGACGGTAAATTGTTGCAGAAAGTAATTCTATGGCCGATTGGGTATATAATTATGGTGGGTCTTATATATTTGGTTAAGACCACAATGCATAATATTCTATCTGACTGGTGAACGTTAATGTACGCATAATTATGTGATTTTAGTGTGCTAACAATTTTCAAATAATATTGCATATTTGTTATCGTGGCTAACTATCCTATGATTTTTTTTATACCTATTTCATGTTTTTAATTTTTTTATGATTTTTTGAAAAAAAATTAAATTTTTGTATAGAATTTATTATAATTTTGTTAGAAAATGGTCTTAATATTCTCCATAAATTCGCGAAGTATAAAAGTAATGTTGGAAAATTAAGACAATTTGAATTCATTTTTTTTTTTTGCAGTTTTTTAAAAAACAAAATAGACTGTTCGTTTCGAGATAATATGTTTTAAAATATAGTGCAACTGTTTATTTACAAATCGGAGTGTGCGAAAACATAATCAATACAACGAGAGAAAGGTATTGA
>MINK01173693.1:0-19522 GCA_001735545.1 Phormia regina
CTGTGGTACTTTATGAATTCTCATTAACTATGGACCACATATCCCAAATTTCATGTTTTTAAGTTCATAATTCTAGAAAATTCAAAAAGTACCACTAGAACTTTCCAACATCGGACCATGCGAATTTAATTTCACGTTTCTAGGTTAAATATTACAGAAATGCAAAAAGTGCCAATAGAAGAAGAGAAAAGTACCACAAAGTCCATCCTCGTGAATTCTTACCTACAGGACCATGTAATCTTCAAGTACCACAAATTCCACTCTGGTGAATTTTTATCTACATAGGACCACATTTTATTATTTTCATGTTTCTAGGTTTAATGTAATTTAAAATTCATTATTAAGTTTTTGGTACTTTTTTTCATTCATCCATTCCAATAAATTTCTAAATTGTAGTAGTATTCCATATTAAAATCCTCATAAGAATATTTCAATAAATATAAAGAAATGTTTTACGAAAAAAGTACCAAAAATAGGTAAGATTTTTACCCCTTAAACGTTTGAATTTCTAAAAAGTACCAAACATGTATTTCTCATTTTTTGAGAAGTTATGAATATGACATAAATTTTATCTGTATATTGATTGGTTTGAAAGTTACATATGGTGCCAAAAAAGTACCAAAATACAGTTTTTACCCGTTTTCTCTCTAAAACAGCCTATTTTCAAAAAGGATCCAGACACCTGTCCAATTATTTTTTTTTTTTTTAATGAATAACGATAGCTATACAGCTTTTTTTGTATCATGATTATTTTGCAAGTTATAAGGTTACCGATTTCACTCGTTTAACCTCCTACCTACGTTTTAAATTTCGTCTAGCTTCAGCCGTTTGGGCTGTGAGTATTTTTGTATGAAATTTGGTTTTAATTTCCCTATCCTATTCTTGGCTTCTAAATTTTTTTGTTGCATTCCTGTTTTAATCTTTTTTGAATTTATATTTTCCGGCCTTCCCAATATCATGTGGAGGTTTATTCTTTCCGAACTAGATTTTCTATCAATGGTCTAATTCTCCTGATATTATTTAATAACATTAGAAACTGTTTGACGGCAGAAATTTAATTCTGTGGCCAACTATTTGTAGGAACTATTTGGATTTGTGAAACTTTTTAATAATCAAAAACCACATGATTGTTATTGAAAATAATAACTGAAGTATTTTTCAATGGTAACTATATCAAAAGAAATTTTTAATATTGCTTCTGAAAAAAGATTTTTTCGATCGCACTCCTTAGTATTGCATTAAATTTTTTATGAGAAAAAATACTTTGATATCTGAATAGCTTCGAAAGAAGATAATACGAAGTTAAGTTTAGGGTTATTCAATTTATAAAAATTGTTTCCAAGTTGTCAAGTTAATCATGTCAGACTGAAATCTGCTTCTAATTATAACGTGGAATTCTATTTAGTCCACTTTTTTGTATCTAAAGGAGGATTAGTTTACGATCAATTTTATCACGAGTATATAAATAGTTCTTTCATTGACCCCTACTTATGGCCTAAAAACAAAGAATATTGAAAAGATTTTAAAATTTCGTTAAACTAGTGTAAGCATTGTCATACAATATAAACTTTTTTCAGCTCTATAAGTTTTAATGAATTTATTGATCATAGTCCGTCCTAGTCTCTGCAATATATTTGGTCTGTAGTATGATTTATTATTTGGCAATTTTATGCTTCAGGGAGGGGTCATCGAAAACTATATTGTTTCTAAGCGATATATGCTAGACAATTATATATTTATTTTTTATTTTTCTTTGTCTTTTATTTTTTTTTTTAACAAACATTTCGAATAACTTGAAAACGATAATTGCATTCAAATGTCATAAGTTAATTTCATTAGAACGTGACCATCGAAATTGCGTTATGTACATACATATTTATATATGTATGTGTATACATACATATATATGTATGTATGTAATAATTCCAACAATGCAGTTTTTATTTTACATAAACACATGCACTTGTTTCTTATATATCATAACTAGTTAATAGTATATACAATATTATATATTATGAATACATACTTATCTTATATACTTGGTATTTGTTTAAAGAAAATATGAATATTTCAAGTATTTATACATAAGAAAAAAAATAGTCTTTTATATATATATGTACACATGTATTACATTATATACAACTACTTAGGTATATAAATAAGAATATTTATATTATATACTTATATATATATAATGTATTATTTCATGTCATACACAATTGTTGTTGTTGTTGACGAT
Source organism: Phormia regina (assembly GCA_001735545.1). NCBI lineage: Eukaryota > Metazoa > Arthropoda > Insecta > Diptera > Calliphoridae > Phormia > Phormia regina. The sequence continues at coordinate 2,240 of MINK01173693.1, forward strand.
GTCGTCACCAACGTCTCTTAGTATTTTTGTTGTATTAAAGTCTCGTTGTTGTGTTGATGTTGTTTTTGTTGACGATGTTTTTTTTTTTTTAATATATATACATACATATATATACTATTTTTTTCTTTTTATATACATATATATGTATGTATATACAACAGACATATAAGGAACATGTTTATATATATGTAAATATTTATATATAAATATATATATGCAAGTACATGTGTTTATTTATGTATATTATTCACCCCATAGCAGCTACTCTTCTCACACTCTCTTCTTTTATATTATATATAAACATTTGTTTGTATGCCTGTATATATGTACATATATACATATATATTCTTTCGATGAGTGTTTTATATACAAACATACATACATATTTATATATATATACGTCTGAATGTATATGCAAGAGTGTGAGTGTATGAATGAGTTTGTATGTATGTATGTATGTATGTATGTATGTGTGAGTGAGTGTGTATGTGTTACGTTTTGCTGCACAACTGTACTTTTTTGAGATAACCTTAGTTACCGAGTATTTGAATGGTTTTGCGTTGTTATCGCCGCAGATACATTTACTTCTTGTAGTTGAACAAAAAAAAAAAAAACATTTTTTTGCTTTTTAGGTGTTTTTGTTGTCGTTGCTGATTTGTTTTTTTATTTTTCAAAAGTTTATTTCTTTTTTTTTTATTTTTGTAGAAATACAAAACAAGAATTTTTTTTATTAACAAATCAACAAAGCAAGGTTACAACAATAATAGTATTTCTATTTCTTTTCTATTATTGTCTTGTCATCTTAATATTTTTGTCAAATTGTTTTTCTTTAATAGTTTCTTAATGTTTTAATTTAAATTCCACTTTAATGATAGTCAACCCCTTTTTTCAATTAACTTTTTTTATTAGTAATTTACTTGGTGTTTTTTTTTGCATAATTAAGTATTTCACCACCACATTGCCACCTTTATTCATTAAATACAACATTTAAATTCGTTCAATCAAATAATACAAAAAAAAAAAAAAATAAAAAAAAAAAAAAACAATACACAACAACAGGCATCTATTGGAATTGATCAATTAGCTATCTTATTTTAACAACCACAAAATATGCAAAATAAACAATTCAATCCATTCAATTAAATGCAAGTCGACTTTTTATCAATTCCAGAGTTATTAATGCAATTTAACTCTTTATGTTATTTTTTTAATTAATTGTTATTTTCTAAGTAGTGATTGGCCTGAAGAAGTCTTAAAAATTACTAATCCAAAGTCATCGTATTTATACTGAATGTTAACGAACTTAATATCTTCATTATACATAAGTATCAAAGTTTTTTTTTGTTTGTTCGATCGTATTAAGAAGTAATTCTAGTTCTTTAATTGCGATACTTCAAACAGACCACTTGACATATAATTTCTAATTTTTAAAGAACCCAAGCTATCATACTTTGCGACTTCTCATGCGTTATTTCGACATGATAAACACGAATGAACAAATCCAATATAGCCTGTCAAAGATATAATGAAATTTAGAATTCTTTGCAAATGTTTCAAATAAACATTTCTTTTAATTATTGCTTAATTTTTAAATTAAAATCAAGTAAAATTTAAGTTAAATACTTTGTTAAACTGAAATTGTAGCTTAATTCTTATCTTAGTTGTAGAGCTGTACGATTTACTACTAATTCTCTTATAATTATTATTTTCGGGGTCGTACAGTAATGATCGCGATATAGTAATAACCAAGGGGGGGGAAACAAAAATATTTTGGGTAAAATTCTTTTTTCATAAAATGTTTTTTTTTTTATCTTTGGTGCAGGGGGCCACATTGTCTCAACCTATCGATTACAGTAGTTTCGTTTATAGTCATCCACAGTTATAGTTTCCACATTGTTATATTGTCATTTTATAGATTTACAATGTCTTATCGGATCAATTTCATTATAAAATATTACATTTATAGTCCATTTTTGGCTATATGCACTCTATTCGCATATATGCCATCTATTTCGTGGTTATTAAAAGTCATGTTATATTGAAAAACTTCATGATATTGTCACACACGAAAATTTTGTTTTCCATAAAAAATTAGTTCAAAGTCGCAAATCATTATCTACGACAAAAATTGCATCGAGTTATAACCGATGAAGAAATTTTAGACTCATGAACCAGAAAATAATGCAAATAGACACTGATTTAGATCCAAATGATGAGTTTTTTTTGAAGAAAAACGATATTCTATTAAAGACATTTAAATTGCAGTAGATGTTTTGCGATTTTTGGTTAGAGCAACGTATATAATTCAAATTTTTTATTCGAAAAAATTTTTTTCGAAAAAATATAAGATACATCTTAACCCAACATCCTCAGCTAAAACAGGCTAAAATTACTGATTTTTCTTTAAATAATATAGCATTTATTTTTTTATGTAATGAATTTATGACATTAATATTTATTTCTTTAATAAACATTGAATTTTTTTTTTATACTCACAAAACAAATGAATATATTAAAGATCTTTCTTTTAGCGCATGCTGGCATATACAATTCTTGTTTTCTCCACTTTAGCGATTAACAGTCATCAATTTGTTGCTTAAGGTTGTGACTATAAAAGGAAAGTACTGATATACACATATATCCTGTGTATTTTCCCCTAATCGTAATCTTTATTGTTTGATTCCATTTATTCTGTATTTCTAGTCGTTCAAAGTTTTTCATTCTAAATAATGTCTTGATCCCTTCTTCGCGAGCTCTAAACTGAGTCATTCGAGATAGGTGAGCTCACCTATCTCTCATGTGCCAATTTGTAGTAATGTCCGGTACCTCGTACCCAGTGAGTACCTCACCTTAAGTTCAATTTGAGACCAGTCGTACTCAACACACTCAATATATACAGTTCAGAGTAAAATTTATATAACATGCACACGAGCGAAATTAAACCTCAGTGGCGCTGAGTGGTTAAGACTGTGAAATCATAACAACCCACGTTAATAGCATGGTTCGATTCCGGTTTGTTACTGCCATCGAAATTAACGAAAAATCTAATAAACAAAATAAACATAATTTTATAAAATATACAATATGTTTAAGTAAAAATTTCCGAATTTTTAACATCACTTTTATCACATTAATGGAGACTGAAATTGTCGTTTTGCACAGTCCCTGTGCCTTATTCCTACTATCCTCTCCCAAGGGGCTTATAGCCCCTCCATGACAGCCCATGTAAAAGTGACAGCGATTCCATCTCATATAAAGTTAAGAACTGGGAATTGGTCCATGGTTTCTATCTTGATTACAGGCCCACATATTCTGACGTGATTTCAGCTCTTAACCATTTTTTTTAGTTCTATTGTTTGGTGTTTTTCATTCTCTACTAGCTATAATCACATTCTTACCACCCGGACGTATGAGTTGTCTCGCTTTAAAATTTTAAGACACTTGAGTTATAGTTCTTTCATTTTCTTTATTTAGAGCTTTATAAATCAAAGAAACTTTTATTATTTCAAGAATTTTGTCATTTCAATTTTTGGAATATTCAAAAATCTCTTTGACTTAATTAAGACCAATCGCTTCGAATTCACTTTCCTCAGTCTATCCATCCTTGTAACTTGATGCGCCTATTTTTAAAGACAAAACAGATCTGCGTTATTTTTTCACAATCCAAAATGGAGAAAAGTAACGGACGAATCGAATATTCATAATTAATTAATTGGTTGTCTATAGGGTACATTTTTTTAATTTCAAAAATTTAAAAAAAAATGACCTTAGAGATATTACTAGATATCCAATCGATAAACGCCTATTCGAATTCTCCCGATTAATGATGATCGATTAATGTTCCGTATTATTTGAAACTGCCCATTTTCGAATACCGCATAAACAAACTACCGGTTACCGTTATCTCGTTTCTTTGTTGCTATACTTTAAAACTTTTTGAAATTTAATTTAATCGATAAATTAAAATTTATGTCAACATAATTTATTGATTTGGATCATAAATTTCCAGCAAAAATAAATACAATAGTCTTATTTCCAAAGTTATTATTACACACTTAATGTCTTGTGCTAAATTCAAAAGTGCCAATAAAAATTAATTTCACTATTTACTGGACTTGTCTTATCACAAAAATGGAACATTTATCTAGGACTATTCTGAATCCCCGTTTAAATCTTACTAAACTTTCTTAATACTTATACTGGAACATTTATCTAGCAAAATGCGACATTGGAAGAATTTAAATTTTTAAATTCTTGCACTTTGTGCAATAATTATCTTTTGGATCCTGCAAGCGGATAATAAGACTATGCAACATGACGATATATTTATAACAAGAACAAAAGAAAAGTTTTATGTTAAAAATTATTGATTTATTAAAACTTGAATTGAATAACATTTATGCAATTATTCCTAAGTCCAATTTTCTGAAAGAAATTGGTTATTCGATCTTTTAAGACAGATCCTATAATTACTATACAATTAAGTCTCTAAATAACTGTTTCCAATAGATTAACTTTTTATAATAATATTATTTTATGTCTAATATCGTATTACTAAAACAATTCAGGTTAATCGAATAATTTGGCATAATCGGTATTAACCGATTAAACTTAAAAACTTCGAATAATTATTTGTCAAATAAACCGAATAATCTTGAAACCACGATTAATTAATGATACCCTAGAAGTTTGATTACTTTTGGAAATTCATCACCTTTTGATCTTTGGAAGGTCTTATTTTTAGATCGGCCAAATTTTTACTAGAAATTTGTGAATTTGGGTTCAAGCTTTTGCTTAACTTTATACCTCTGTTGGCATAATTTTATTGAACATCGGAGATTATCAAAAACCGAAATGTCAGTTTTTTTGCGTTTTTGATATGGAATCACTCTATTGTGTTTAGGCATACGTCTTCTAAGATAAAGTTATTTTTTACAAACAGAAAAGTGTACAAAAAGGTACCTTAAGACGAAAAAAAAGGTACTTTTTGCCGACCCTGCGTCGGTACCACAATCATTATGGTTTAAGTCTAAGATAAAAATATAGGATTGAAAAATTAAAAAAATTTATAATTATGATGAAGAATCAAATATTCACAAATGTGCAATTATTTATAAGAACTATAAGTAATTGTTAATCACCATTAAAGTGTATTTTTGTCATGTTATCTTATTTATTGATAATTAATGCAAATAAATTTTTTGAGTATTTACTTCAAACGTGTCAGTGATTAAGGCTTACAGATTATCAACTTACTTATAGTAGTCGTTTATCAAGCGCATATATTTTAATAAATTATTGAAATTCAAAATTTAAAATCTAAATTTAGTTGTGTTCCGCATTCTTTAGTTTTAGAAATTCTACTCGTAGCGTAAATAGAGCAGCCGCATTATTCTCTGTATTATAGCGCACTTTTTTTATTGAATGACAGTTTTTAAGTTAAAATTTATCTTTGTTTATAAAAATCTACGGAAAACGTGACTTGATTTTAACAAAAAAAAAAAACAGAAGAAACACACGCAATATAAATTCAATTATTATTTATATAGGGAAATGTTTTAAATATGCATTTCAACCTTAATTTACCAGGTGCTTTACGACTGAGTTTTTTTTATAACTATAAAAAGATTAGCTTTATTATATAGGATAAATACCATGTATTAGAGTGGACCCCGAAATAAAATTTACTTCATTCTTAGATACCGTATCTCAAATTTTTCGTCCTGGACATTATCCTTCTGAGCTAAAATCAATGGAAAAGTCCTTTTTTCAGATTTTAGGTCATTTTTTTTTTCTTTTCTCCATGGAGAATAATATTAAAATTTGGTATTCGTAAGATAGGTTTCTAGAAGTCGCATTTATGCCATAAACTTACATTCGAATTACATCCACATTTGCCTCGAAATTTTGTTAATTTTTACAAAAAAAAAAAAAAAAAAAAAAATAACTAAAATAAATTATAAATTTATCCTCTAATATATACCGAAACTGGTTGTTCTTTCATTTCTTGTTAATACTAACTTGTTTTCAAAATTTTATTCGTATTTTTCAACATACATTCATTTGTATATAATTTATTCGTATAATGGAATTATAAGAATTGCGCTATAAAAATCGCTTATTTTTTAAGCTTTAAATGATATATTAACACTTTATTAGTTTAATTAGCTAAGAGAAAATATTAAAGAAAAAATATTTCCCTAAATTGCATTTGTTTAATAAATAACATGCAGAGAAAGAAACTGTTAGAAAAAAAATACATGTAAAACAATTGTGATGTATTATGTTAATAGATCAAAAATGATGTTAATTCCCTTTGTTTACATTATTATTATTTTTCATAACAGGTTCTCTACATGTTATTATGTAAAACAATGCAATTTAGGAAACTTATTGTCACTATTCAACTAAAGTTTAATTTTTTTCTCTTACTAATTTAAACTATAAAGTGTTGTATATCATTTTTAAAGTATTATAAAATTAGCCGTTTTGTTTTTCTTAGTATATGAGTAAATGTTCATTTGAGTTGGAACATTGGTCCTTAATGTTTCTCCATTACAAAATGGGCCACCCTAATGTATACTGTATATGCTAATGTTTTTTTTTTTTACTAGCACACAAAAAATCAAAATGTATGATCATTCTTGTTGTATTTTACTATATTTTAACGTTTAAAGTTATTACATAATTTATTAATGTCAAATTAAATTCCAATACAATTGATATACAATTTTTAATTTAAGCTTGTTATCGTTCATTAACTATATTTTTTTAATTTAAAGATACATTCTTTGTGACCAGTTTTTGAAACTGCATTTATATTTCCGTAAAATACATCATTTAAGAAAGTTGGCTCAGATGTTTCATTTAATCTCAAGCGGGTTTATGAAATGTTCGCTATATACGTCGAGCGTAATATACATAATATATTACTAGAATTATGCTTTAGCTTTAATACACGTTTTTCACTTGCAATATTCACATTTACTAAAAGAAAATAAATATGGCGATTAATAATGGTTATATGATACTAATAATAATAAATAATGATGATGAATGATGACTCTGTATTAAGGATATTAATGCTGATGACTGACTGCATAAAATGCCGGATGAAAGTAACCAACAAAACAGAAACAATTCAAATTGCCAGATAAAATGCAGAAACTACTAAAAGGAATTAATACAAACTTGCCATAGTGGCAACAAAAGAGTCATGGTATTTGAAAATGTTGTTCATAGTAGATTTATTTAGCTGTGACTGTTTGCTACCTTAAAGCTTCTTATCATTCATAGTCATTCTATTCTAAGTGTGGCAAAAAAAAAAAAAACATTACACAGACACTATTGTCAGGACAGTCAGGGACAACGAACAAGAAACAGAAAAATACTTTAAAATACAACTTGCAACATAAGTAGTAAATTGAAAGACATATAAAACAATATGTTACACACTAACAACAGAGGAGGAATAAAATTACAAGCAGTGCCTGAACAAAAACCACTTGACAGTAACCAAACAAAGACAAACAACAACACAAGTTACGACAAATAAATTCATACATAGGTACATATATATGTACATTACATATGACCAAGTTTATAACTAAAAAGCAATGTGCAGATGAACGCTGCTGTCGTTTGTGTTCTGTTTAAACACAACGACTTGCGACTACGGGACAACTTTTGACTTCGACAACAACACTATTTTTCCACTTTATCTAGTATATATGTAATATGTATGTATATTGCTATGTTTTGCAGCATAAAACTAACAACAAAAATCTGAGTGATTTTAATAATTGAACTGGTTGCTGTGATACACTTTTTTTTTTTTCTTTTCGCAAAGTTACATTCCATTCATTTTTTTTGCCCAAGAACTTGGCCGGACTGCATGCTCTACATCCTATAGCTAACCAAAAAATAACAACACAAAAAATGCCAAAGAATATGCCAAAAAAAAAGTAACGATGTCGTGACAATTTTTAGCCGCCAAGCCCTCCAGCCATTCAACCAAACTTATTACCAGGACAGTGAGCCATTAAGTCCGCTTGTTACCAAGAAACAAACGGAACATAGTCATAAAATATTTGAAAATAAAAAGTGGAATGTGTTTCATTTTGAAAGAAAAGCGCGTGGTAGTCATAACAAAACTTAACAAGCATTTTTAAGCTGGTGCTGGCTGGCCATTGGTTGGTTTGTTGGTTGCATGTACAAGTACTTAAAAATACCTTAAAGTGTTGCCACTTTAAATCATATTATTACCCAACAACAATTGAAAAAAACTTTGTTTCAATGTACAGATGTATAAATAATTAAATCGTAAATTGAAGAATATCTTAAACTTAAAATTTATTTAAATATTTAATTCATTTAAGATGAGTTTTCTATTGTTGATTTTCTATCTATCTATCTTATCTATCTTCTATCTATCATATCTATCTATCTTATCTATCTATCTATCTATCTATCTATCATCTATCTATCTATCTTCTTATACTTATATAACCATTATGAATGAATTCAAAATTAGAAAATAGAGATACACAATGAGATGGGGGTTACATTTCAGCTATGGTCCAATCTTTTAAACCTTCACAACTTACCAACAAATAAAATTTCCGCCTCAAGTTATGCTTTCATACTTTCACATTTGTAAACCTTATCATTGCATTGTCGTATGCATGTTTGTTTTGTGTATTTATTTTAGTTTTTAGTTTTCGATCCAGTACTTGGTTTTTCACAAATATTTATACCGATTTATATAAATGAAAATCTTAGCTCAAATAAGGATTTCAAACAATCAAAATCCATTTTGCCCCATTCTTGTTATTATGAAAAACGATTTATTTGAATTTTTTCAGAACATACAATTAATAGGAAGTCCCTAGTTAAGCAAACTTGAAAACTCGAAACCCAGGTTAAACCCCGGTATTTTAAACAAAACTCTGCTTATATTAAACTGGAAGGAAAAGTATCAAAAGGGGTAAAACTGTGGATACTACCCAAATACATTACTTTGAATTGTACCTTTGTGGGTAAGAATTCATGAGGAGGACATTTTGTTATAGTAATTTTAAAATTGACAAATATTTTAGAATTAAAATTAAAGACTATGTATTGGCATAGTGATTGAGAATTATGGAACTTTTTGAATTTTCTGTATTATTGATCGTAACATCGTGAAATCAATGATATATGTTAAATTTTAAATGGGAATCCTCATAAACGATGTTTTAGGTACAAAAAAATTACAATTGAGCAAAAATTGATACTTATTTCAAAGAATAGAATAAGAAATTTTTTAGTGAATGTACACCCTAAATCCTGCTTCAATCAAAAATCCTTAATCAAAAACTGTCTGGATATAAAAATCTATAAATTTTTTAAATTAAACACATTAATGAATTTATTCCTTTCTAAGATTTTTTCTTAACATAGAGAATAATAAAATTGCGTTTGGAAAGATTTTTTTTTTTTTTTGAAATCAAATATTTTTACACGCAACAAGGTCTTTGCTGCCACTAACTGCACACCATTTTATATTAATTATATTTTAAAATGTTCATATGTTTGTATATAGTATATTTTGTTCAATTCCCTTCCCCATTTACACTTTTGGTGGCAATTCTATAATGTTTGCTTTCGTTAATCTTCTTCTCAATTTAAGATGCTGACTGAACGTATATTTTTATTACTTACAAACATGGCATCACGGACCATAAGACAGGGACTGGGGAAATTTTGCAAATTATGTCAATTTAATGGTGTTTTATTTTATCATATTCTTTTTTTTTTTTATTCCTGTTTTAACATGAATCTTTTTTGTTGTTTAAAGTATATATTTTCGGCATATAAATTATTTATGTCTGTATTTTTTGTCAATATACCTATTTTTTTAACAGCATTTTGTTATGCATTATGTAAAACAATATTATGTTGAATAGAAATGGCTAATTAAAATATGAAACATTTAGGAAATAGACGAGAATTTTAAACTTATATTAATGGATAGGTCTCATTATATTCCGTGGTGATAAAAACAATCATTGGAGAAATGGACTACAATAAATTGGGCAGTATCACTTCACCTCGTGTCATTTCACTAAATATCTAGAATTTAAACACAATATGAAATCATTAAAAATAATAACACGAAAAATTCATGACTGCTGTGAGCAACCCTCATAATGTTAGCTGTTTATATTCTCTAAATTTGAGTAACAGGCATGAACTATCACATGGGCAAAAATACAATATTACAAGTAAAAAGGATATATAAATATTTTTAATATGAACAAATGCCGGATAAATCAAAAAAAACCTGAAATATTAGCCTGTTTGTGATGAAATAATGATCCATTACAATTTGCGACCAATCTGCTCAATGTTGACTGTAATTTAAGTAATAGATAAACAATAATGAACATCCCCGACTTTAGCCTAGTTCAACATGTTACTTATTGTTTAAACAAACATAACAGCTAGATGATCCGACTAAGTCGGACAATATTATTGACGGCGGTTATTTGCAAATAAGTTCCGGTCTGGCTGGTCAGCGCGTAAAAAAATAATACCCAATAACAAATTTTTTTCCTTTTATTTTATGAAATTCCTCAACTATTGCTCCTTATGTTACACTTTAACTTACAAAGTTAATAACTAATATAAAATAAATTCATAGTAAATGATAAAGTTATAGAACTATGCACAAATTTATAGCATGTTTACGTACACATTGCGAATATTCAAAATATTAGCACCGGCTCGACAAAGAGTTTTTCCCTTTCGACTTTGATTTACACCGTTTAATTATGACATAACAATAAACACATCGTAAAAGGTCTTATTATTTTAGGACTTTTTTCTTTGACTCGAACCACCATTTTTTTAAAATTATCATAAAACTTTAGTATTTTATGCAATAAGACACCGTGTGAATACCCCAAATGTGTAGAGATGAGAAATTAAAAAAAANNAAAAAAAATAGATTCATCTTTAGTTTCCTAAATGTTAATATAATTAATTCGATAATCTTTAAAAGAATCAATAAAGACTTTAAGAAATTATAAGAGGAACTTAAACTTTGAGGTTAAATATGGAACAAACATTTACCAATTTATTTGCAAAATACTTTGTTAATGAAAAACATATTTGCAAAATAAATTGTTCATCTTAAAAACTTTTCCGAAATATATTGATTTTTCCTTCATATTTTTTCTTATCTCATTTCCTTAAAATAAAGTCAAATGACACTTTAATAATTACATTCATTTCCTATAAAATAAATTTTTCGTTTCCTTTTCTTACCTTAAAGTTCTTGTTTTTTTTTACTTGCATTTTCATTTTGAAAATAAAAGAAAATCTCACAAAAAAACTAAATAACAAAAATTAATTTCCTACATTGATTTCTATCTCTAGAGTGTCAAGGTCAGTTCAAAAGAAAAAAATTGTATATAAAATAAACAACAAAAACAAAAATAAATAATATGTACTATACACATACATACATAACTATACAAACAAGACAATCTAATTACCTATAGTGTATTGTTGTTGTTATTTTTCTTTTTTATTGTTTAGTTAACTTTATAAATACATAAGACAAAAACAAAAATTCCAAGAAGAAGAAGGAAATCCTTATTTTATTATCCTGACATAGACACGTATACTAGCACTTACATACAATACATACATACATATACATGTTTAATAAAGTAAACACAAAATAAATAAAAGAAGAAAAATTTCTCAATATGTCCAGTACTAAAATATTCTTACATACATACATATATAGCATACTAAATAAATTATTTTTTTTGTATTGGAAGTAGAAAAAGCACAAACAAAAAAAAATAATAATAATAAATAACAAAAAGCGCAATAAAAACCGGAACTTAACAAACCCAAATAACAACACTAACTACGCAAATAGTCCTCGTACTCCTTAGGGGGTTGCATTCGTACGTATGAATTTATATAAAAAGTACGCCCAAGTTGTTGTATATTACAACTACAACAACAGCAAGAACAACGTGGATGACAATCAAAGGAGAGCAGCAGGATATTAAAAATACACAGCTGAGAGAGCATAAACATGTTTGGCATGTTTTTTTTTTATATGTTTTTGTTTTTAAAATGTTGTTGACAAAGTTTTTTTTTAAAGAATGTAATCTTTTTACAGTTAATTGCTATAAATTTTTGGGGATTTAGGACTCGATTAAATAGAATACTTTTGCTTCAACTGCGTCGGCCAAGCCTACACCAACATGAAAGAGCATTCAAATTTGGGAAGATATTTAGTCTATGGCTGTTCTAAACTATGAATCTACCCTCATAATCGACTTAAAAATGGTTCGAAATTATACGAACGGTATACTTTTAGGAATCCTACACCTATGGTGGTGTAGGGTTTAAATATTTGCCGTGTATAGCGTCAAGACATTTTTGATGGCCGAGTTTAACGCAAGAAGAAATATTAGTACCTTAAGAGAAATGGTTTGCATGTTCAACTTTGCATTTTAAAGTGTTTTTAGATCCTAATATCATATCTTTTATATTGTCAGAAAACGACCTGAAAGAAAAAATTTGGTAAAATTACAGGTAGAGTGTAAGATGAATTTATTCCTTTAATTATAGACATTTACATTCAAATGGGAATGTTAAAACAAAAAGGACTTCGTGAAGTATCAACTGAAAAATAATAACAAAAACATGAAAATTAAGAAGAAGAAAACACTTTACAATTGTTAAAAAGAAGAAAACAAAAAAATCTATATACAAAAAATAAAAGAAAAAAAAAACACTTTTCACAAATTTCACAGAAAAATCTTCCGTAGAAACCCTTGACATTTTTTCTGTCACACATTTTTAATTTTCTTTTTTTATCCTTTTATTTACATTGTTGTTGGTCTTTTGTGGAGAAAAGCAATTAAAATAATAATAATACAAATATTCAATAATTATTTTTATAGTAATTAAACAAAAATAAAATAAAACTTTGTGATATCAATAAATAATTGTTCGTATTATTATTGTAATTATAGATAAGTCAACATAAGCCAAAACGACGCGACGCGCGAAGATGGCCAAAATGGAAGTCGACGATGTCGTCGACTTAAGTTTAGGCTCTGGGCGAGATCCGGCTCTTACCATAACACCTGCAACAGTTAGAGATTTGAGAGCTCTTACACAAAATTCTGGACTGACTATAACACCTGCACCACCACCTCCACCAACAGCCACATCACCGGCCGCAGCAATATCAGCCACAGGTCTGAGCAGTACAAGCAGTAATAGTGTCACTACTAATAGCAGCAGTAGTAGTGCAATAGCAAATACAAGTGGTAATACCACACCAACTACAAATAATATATCGACAACTATAACCACGGTAGATCCATCTAGTAATAGTGCAACTAATCAAATAACAACAAACTCAAATACAATAAACACCACATCCTCGGCAAATGCTAATGCAACTGTAATGCCCACTTCTACTACAAATACTACAGCAACTACAAATTCTAATAGTAATTCATCAGGAACAGGGTCAAATGTTGGTAGTGGCGGTGGTAACGGTGGAGGAGCAGTGGGTTCTAGTAATGAAGAAAATAAAGTTCAACGTCGTGTTTTGAGACCACGTACAGAACCCAAGTCATATGCAGAGGCTCCTGATATTGTGTTATTGCCAGCGCGCATGAATGGTCGTCAACAAAATGGTAACATAGACTCCGAAACAGATGACGAAGAAATGCCTCCGTATGTGCCCATCAAAGAATTGACACCAGCTGAATTGAAGGAACGTGAAAAGGGGCTGCGTAAATTGAGAGACGATCTACGCAATGAAGAAACAAAATTAGTGTTGCTTAAGAAGCTAAAACAGTCACAGCATGTGATGAAGGAAAATATTGTGGTAACATCAACCAGTGTATCACCCACAAATCCTTTGGCGGCTATACCAGCAGCCTTGACATCGAAGGGCGCCCTAAGTGTTACGCCCACTACGGCAGTACCACTGCCAGCACATACCAAAAGTTCACGTTCCAATAGTAGTAACATTTCATCTTCGGTTAGCATAAGGTAAGTCTTCTTAACAATTGTTTAAAATTTTATTTAAATCCAATAATAAAAATTTTATTTTTAGCGCTACCAATAGCCGCTCGAATACAAATTCCTCTTCAACCGGTTCAACATCATCTCCTCATCGTTCAACTAACAACAACTCTATACTGCCTCCACCACGTTCGGCTCTACCCGGTGGTGCCACTCTAACTCCTGGCTCTTCCGCTTCAATTAGCATTCAAGCTACATCCTCACCATCAGCATCATCAACGTTGTCCTCATCTGCCCGTTCGAATGCTCTACCACCCCGCACCAATTTACCGAATCTCACTATAACGCCATCAGTGACTATAACACCAACCTCGGCTCCACCATCTGGACTTAAATCACGCAATGTGAGTTGTTGTAATGTGATCGTTGCAGTAAGCGCTGTGTTGTTACATTATTACATGTTTCGTTTTTTTGTGTTTTCTTTCACCTTCCTACCTCCTCTTTGAAACTTTAACAAACATTTTTATAAACTCTATCTTACACAAATCTATACAACTTTAATATACTATTACTCATACATACACACAACGCTTACTTACAACAATACATACAAATTTCATAAACAATTTATTTTAAAATTTTATTTTCATTCAATCATACTTACAAACAATTTAGTATTTCATAAGTAGCATCTTAGTTTTTGCAAGTTTTTTTGATTAAAGCTTTCATAAGGTTGGTTTAAAAGTTGTCTTTGTTAAAATTGAGTAAAAACTATTTCGCAAGAGTAATTATTTAGAAATATTATAATAGAATTTTGAACAAGACTTTATATAGTTTGTCTCATGTTTAATGTTTAAACATATATATTAATATGTTAAAACTCTTGTATATATTTCGAAGATTTTATAAATTTTCTTAAAGATTTCATGCAGATTTTATTTCAATATTAATTCTAACTTGTAAAGCTTTACTTTGTTTTCGGTTATTATTACTTTTTTTTACTGGAATCGCTATTCTTTTGTAACTTTTTATATTTCCTCAGATTTTTCTGTTGAAAGTATTGTTTATTATGAATTAAGTGTTTTTTCCATTCATTTCATTCCACAATTTCGATTTTTTTATACGGATTTCATTTCTGCCAGTAATACTAGGAAAATTATAATGAATGGAACATATGCAATCAAAAGCTTTTTTGCTTTTAATTTTAAAGAATTGAAATTGTTAATATATTTGTGTTTTAGTATTCCAGTTTACATGAGATTATACATCAAATTTTCATATATTTTTTTCTTTTTAATTAACACCTTAAACAATTTTAACTTAACACTACACTAATTCATCATAATAATGTAATAATTCTAGGATAAATCTAAGTAATTAAAGTGAAAAGTATTTGTAATTTAATAAATATGTCTATAATAATTTAAAATACTTATTATTAAAATATATATTTGATTCATATTCATCATTTATCAATTTCATAAAACTAACCAATTTGTGTCATGTTATGTGCTTTGTATTGTTTATATTGAACTAACAAAAAAATAAATAAAACAAATAAGCAGCAGCCTAATGTTTCGGATAATTCTAAGGTACCTAACACCATCAGCAATTCGGTATCAATAACACCAGCACCACCGTTGTCAACACAAAATCAACAACATAATGACTTGAAGGTAAAAATATTAAAGTTTTTAAAAAAAGTAAATAAATAAAAACTAATAAATTATTAAATGAATTTTTAGAATGAGCGCTTAAATTCCCGAGAAGATGTTCAAACGCCCGCACAAAGGCAAGCGGCTGCAAAACTGGCTTTAAGGAAGCAATTGGAGAAGACCTTATTACAGGTATTTATTTATTTCTTCAATTTGATTTAAACAAAAATTTTTTATTGTTTTATTTTTTGAAGATTCCTCCACCTAAGCCTCCACCACCAGAGATGCATTTTATACCAAATCCTAGCAATACTGAATTTGTTTACCTGCTTGGCTTAGAGACTGTTGTCGATTATATAACGACAAATAATAAGAAAACAAATACAGTAGCACCACCATTTCGCTGTGCTCAATGTAAGATTGATTTTACACCAGTATGGAAATGGGAAAAACAAGGTAGTTAATTATTAAATTTAATTTTATAATAATTTATTCATTAATCATTTATCCTCTTTATAGGCAACAAAGAAGCTAAAGTTATTTGTGAACAATGTGTCACCACTAATGTTAAGAAAGCTTTGAAAGCTGAGCACACTAATCGACTGAAACAGGCCTTTGTTAAGGCCTTACAACAGGAACAAGAAATTGAGCAACGTTTGGCCAGTCAAAGTAGTCCTTCCCCGGTGGATGCTCATGTGGCTGCTAGTTCGGCGTTGTCTCAATCTCAGAATCACACTCAACAAACGGCGCATCAATCTCAACCACAAGCAGCTCATGCGGCCTCAACAGCTGCAGCTTTAGTTAACTTACCACCTTCTGTAACGGTTATACCCACCAAATGTCATACACCAACTCCGAGTATCACGCCACGTCCCACACCACCACCATCGAATCAACCGACACCTCCACCACCAACTACGCCACGTTCGTCGCGTGGTTCAATGTCACATCAGGCTCAACCCAGTCCTAGTACACCAACACCCAGTCAAATGCATCATCATCAGCAGCATCAACATCAACAACAACAGCAACAACACCAGCATCATCAACAGCAGCAGCAGCAGCAACGTGAACGTGAGCGAGAACGGGAGAGAGAACGTGAACGAGAACGTGAAAGGGAACGCGAACGTGAAAGAGAACGTGAGCGTGAACGCGAGCGTGATCATCATCGTGCTGAACAACAACAGCAGAGAGCTGCTGCAGAACAACAGCAACAACAACAGCAGCAACAACAGCAACAATATGACAAATATTCAGCTGCTGCTTTAGCAGCTGCCGCCCAATTGGGTGCACTTGGTTTGCCAGGTCTAAATAATTTAGCTGGTTTAGGTGGCCTTGGTAATCTGGGTAACTTGGGGCAATTGGGTAATTTGGCAGCATTAGGAGGTCTAGCAAACCTGGGAGCTGCGGCCGCGGCTACGGCAACAAATCCAGCAGCAGCTGCTGCAAATCTTGGTGCTCTTGGTAATGCATCACCTGCGGCAGCAATGCAAGCGTTCCAGCAACAATTATTTAGAGGTAATGTATATTTTCTTTGGTAGATTTTGTGTTAAAAAAAAAAAAAAAAAAACAA